>WYDI02025470.1:63509-105107 GCA_009867235.2 Psittacus erithacus | reverse complement strand
TCCTTCGACCTGCTGGTCACACTCCTTTTGATGCAGCCCAGGATACGGTTGGCTTTCTGGGCTGTGAGTGCACACTGAAGTTGGCTCATGTTCATTTTCTCATCGACCAACACCCCCAAGTCCTTATTATATTATTCATGAGCATAGACTGAGGAGCCAGAGGAAAATGCTATCTAATTGACTAACCGAACTTGTGTCTCTTAAACTAATACGTTGCAATAATGACAGCACATTGGCTGTATACTTGTGTGGGTGTCTATATTACAGACATTTGTAACTGTAGTTACATGCATTGCATTAAAGTATTTAGCCATATCAGATGTCCTTTAAAAAGCTCCTGTTTGTCAATAGGTAATATAAAGTGATATCAGAGACAGGAGTAACTGCATTATACTGGTATGCTGCCCTGACTCAGTAAGGATGGCCATATATTGAGTGGGATCAAACCTTGAGTCATCATGACCCAGGATGATGTATGAATTCTAACATAGCTAATCTTATGCATTTCTGTGCTCGCATCTTTATATCTCTATATATGCCTCTACATACTGGAGATGTTTTGTTTATGAAAGTTGTCAAAGGGAAGTGGGAGAAAGATGAGAGGGGGAGCAGAACTTCAAAATTCCTACATCCTACACTTGTAGAACTCTTTGCTACAAAACATGCATTTTGTGTTCTAACTATATCTACATCTACATCTATGTAGGTGATAAGAGTAATCACCTGTTGTTCTGTTAAATAACATTTCACTTTTTATTGCCCTTATTGTTGTCACTAGACTAGTGCCCTGTTTTCAGCACCACCCCTGAGGTAGGCAACCAGAATGCTAAGTTAGCTAGAAAAATCCTCCTAGTAAAACCAAGACTCAAGTAAGTAAAGACAGTTGTTTTAAAGCAAGGAAAAGATAGCTGTAAAGAGAAAGGAAAAAAACCATTTTCTATGATCAGCGTGGATTGAATAGGAAAGAGTATGCTTAAGGTAAAGCCAAAAGATTTGTAGAAAATGTTAGGGAGATTATTTTAGTCACAGAAATTGCCCATAATAGCTGTGTAATGTCTCATAAAGCTTAGAAGGCTTTACACCCAACTTCACAGTCTTAGGGTGGGAAGACAGACTAGACACCTTTGAAAGTCCTTTCTGACTCTTCTGACTATGCCTGCTCCCCCACAAAGACAGGACAATATAAACAAGCACAAACATTTCTTCCATCAAATGGAATTTGCTCTATGCTTTACTGCCTTCAACATCAGTCAGTTCCTAAGGTCCAGTTTCTTCTCTGGGACCCATGCACTGGGAGGTTAAGTGAGTCTCCTAAAAATAAAACATTTGCGTTCACACCTTTGATATCTATGAACTTGTCTGTGGACAGGGAAGAGTAAAATAAACAAGGTGTAGCAACATACAGAGACAATGTCACAGATATTTTCTTGAAAAGAAAGTTAAACTTCAAAGCTTTCACTTCTGCTGTCACACAGCGCTGGTGGAAAACAATATCTGTTTATTGATTCACCTTATTTTTTTTATCCCATTTCTAACCAACATGCGTGGTGCTTCAAAGTTATACCAGTGGGTCTATATCTATTTCTGGAACAATGGTTATTCCAGTGAATAAAAAAAACATGGCCTGTGATTGATCATTTGGATTTGTGCCTGTAATTTTTTAAGAGAATTTTACTTAAGAAATAAAAGAATGAGGCCAGAGAATAAAATTAAGGAGATCTTTGATCTTTCTCTTTCAAACCAGTCTCTCTTCACCAAAGGAATGTGATCTTCCTAATAATATTATGGATGAGATAAAAAAAAAAAAATCTCCCCAAACCCACAGCAGACTAGAAGGGAATTAGAATGTTACTTGAATCAAAGGAACTGTTTCTCGTCAGAACTTTGGCTTATGCACCAGGAAAATCTAAGTATGGGGAAGAAAAGAGGAGATCTAGAAGTGTTGATAGTTGATGCGGTTTTTTGCTTTTCACCACGTGATACCAAGTGCAAGACATATTCTCTGTGTCTGAGCCCTCAGTAATGTTAGGATAAAGGCAAAAAATGCATCTGTAAAACAGGCTTAAAAAGTTGCATACCCCAGTCCTTCACAGTAATAAATATTCTTGTGCTCTTTTCCTGGAGGATGAATAATGGTGAAGGACCATTGTATATTCATATTATATTCATATATCTATGTAACATGTTATATGTTATATGGATAACTCACTAAGAGTCTCAAGATGGTGAATATTAATTACCATCATATTAATCTGTGATGTAAGATATGGCTTAGAGAGGTATCTATTTTACAGAGAGCTGGAGTTCCTAAACGGATTTCCAAGGTTGGGCAGTGATGTTGAAAGGCAGAAGAGACTTGAAACTTACTATCCCAGGTCTTTCACCTCTTTTTATGCAGGATATGAAAGTTAGAAAAGCTTCTCTTGCCTGCTTCTTTCTGTACTCCTGCTTAAGAGCCAGACAGATTCTCACTCCAATATTGTCTAATAAGTAAGGCAAAATATTTCCTAAGGTGCACCAATCTAGGTTTCTGCAAAGCCAGAATGTTACTGGTCTCTGTCAGCATTCCTGAGTCCAGTTGTGCCATTGTAATAATTTTAAGTATTAGGTGCCTTCTGTACTGGTCTTGGATGGTGTCTTAATTACTACAGAGTCATAAAAGGTCTTTTCTTTTTATATTCACTGTGCAGTGCATTAGCATTCTTCTAAGGATTTCTTTTCTGTGAGTTTAAAGAAGTCTGTTCTTACTCCTACACAAAACGTGGAATTGTTAGGCTTTACTGTAGAGACATTAAATCAGACTCTGGAGATTCCTTTGTCAAAAAGCAAGCCGTATTGTTAAAATTACATCTGGCTTTTGCACGTGTCACATTTCACAGGAGGGTTGAACCTGTATTATCTGGTGGCTTTGCTCGCAGTCTTTCTTCACGTGGTGCTATTTTTAGATTTTCATCCTGTTGGGATTCAGTAGTCTAGTTGTCAAGGAAAGCAAGAGGAGATAACTAAGGGTGAATTTGTCAATGATTCAGCCATGTTCGTTTTTACTTTTACTATATAATCTTACCACAGTGGGGACAAATACCACATTCAGGACATAAAATTGCATGGAGCTGTCAGGTTTTACATTGAAATTATGAAGTGCTTAAATATAATTATAAACCAGGTTTGAATTGTTACAGAATAAGTACAAGGTTATCAGAAGACTCTGGGGCAAGATCTATTTTTGCTGAAAGGAATGTCAGCCCCCCACACTTTGACCACAGCTAGGATTTTGCACTTTTTCCCTCTCCCCTGCCCCTTATGTCCCCATGGGCACTTTCTTCTTACACTTTCACTACTACATGAAGAAGAAAAGTTTGGCTGTGGTATTAGAAGAGGAAAGTAAAGGATCAGATCAGAAAATTCTAGTGCACGCTAACAAATTGGGGCATTTACGGTTAAGCAGAATCAGGTTCAAACTCCATGAAAAGGCTGACTCTAGTGGGCTGCAGACTGGGGCTTAATATTATGATGTTACACTGAGCAACTGAAAAGCCATGAATGAGAAAATAGACATTTCTTCACAGGTGAATACTTTTGTAACATACACCTATTTAAACTGTACTAAAGGCAACAATCCAGCAAAACACAAAACCCATATGCAGTTCTGATCACCAGTGTAATTTCACTGAAAACAGTGCTCTCTTATGTTCAGCATAGCTCCTGGGTCCTGAAGAATACAGAATTTTAAAGATCACCAAATTATAGCCCTCAGTGATTTTCAAGATTCTTACTGTGGCCTCTTGGACACTGTAACAAAGCCACTCTGATTTAGAAGATACAGGATATTTCCTTTAATTAAGTGAAAATTAAGAAATGTGGTCAGTGTGGCACAAACTACAATGTCACCCCTGTCACTGAGTATACGTAGCCTGAGATGTTCAGGTGCCAGGGAGACAAGTTCAGTTGTTGCTCTAGCTGTAAGCTAGGAGGCCTCAATTGTGCATTGAGCCGCAGGTGGTAAAGGTGCTGGTTTGAGGCTGCTTGGGGTGCTGTGCATGTACAGAAATGGAAATGGCAGGTTGGAGATGGCAAAACTTTCTCTCTGAACTGTTTTAAAAGAGCTCAGCACTTTCTATGCTGCCTGAAACCTGCCTGCACACTGAAATCAAGTTCTTAGATATCAGATACCCAAGGTATTACTTAAAAAGGGATTTAAGGGTGACATATTATAGATACAAGATAAAATACCAATTTGGAGAAATCCAACAAATCTTAAATTTTCCTGTTCTACAAATTTAAGGTTAAATCACAATTTTTAAACAATAAGCTGTAAACTTCAATTGTTTGAGTGCTCTCTGGCAGGAAAACCTGATTATTGCCAGTTTGCTTTTTGCCATGTGGAAGATTTGCAGGACGAAGTACCAGTCTCCTAGCAACCAAAGATCCTTTAAGAATCTTCTCTTTGATAGTTCCTAAAATATGTTAATGCCACTAGATATTGCAAAATAGAACACTGGGACCCACACCTAATGAAATAAGGAATTTTGATTTTATATCCTCAGTACAGAATAACAATGCACTAGTCTGCAACTGTAGCACAGTGCCAGCAGTGACCCAACCCAGTTTGAGTTGCTAACCATTTTTTGTTTTGTTTAATTAGATTCTCATTACTAAATCCCAATTGTGCAAATGCTTATACACATAACTGAACATTAGTAGTCCCAGTGAACTTCATGTGATTATTTATGTGTTTAATTACTTGCAGGACTAAAGATTTACTGTCTGAATTTTAGCAGACAATATTTTAAGGCACTGCTTCTCTCCCCCTGGTTATCTACATGCATCTTACTAGGAGATTATTCTTTGACAATGTTACACATATGCTGAGAAACAGAGAATTTAAATCTTTGAAAGCAAAGTTCGAAGCTCACATTCACATGGGAGGTTTCGATTCATCAATTATGTTGTCCTCACAACATCCAGAGACTGCCTCGCTCCTCCAAAGTGAGTATATCTCCCAGGGTTCAGCCCTGAGTGCAGGAGGAAAATAAAAGGGAGCAAGCATGTTAATCAATTCAAATGCCTACTATAAGGGACAGCTAGAGTTGTGTGCCAAGAGACATCAAAAGGGCCACACAGATGTAAGCCAGCCTGAGGTGCAAGACTCTGCATTTATTGTAGAATCCCAAAGGATGTATTCATGCTGCTGCATTGCTATTTTTAATGAATGAAGCAGGAAGGACTGTAGTGCCAGGCAGAGCTTGTTGGAAAGGACTGAAATTCCAGATTTTGGAAAAATAAGGAGGAGAATTTACAAATGTTTTTTTAAATGGATTCTTCACCCTCAACCATGACTTATGAAGAGACAAAAGAATTCAAAGAAGAGCGAACTATGAAACAGATTCTCAGGAATCTTGAAATTAGCAAAAAATTGATCCTTCCATATGGACCTGTGCTATAAGGAACATAAGGGTGCTACAAGTCTGTAGGACAGTTTTGATAATTACACAAAGGGTAGCATTTCTTATTAGTTCAGTCTGTATTACATTCATTATAGAGGCTTTACTAAGAATAAAAAGGCTTCCCCCTCTATTGCTTTTATAAGGCAAATGACAAATGACCATTTGTTAGTCAGACTACCCAATTGGTTTATTTCAGAATGCACAAAAAGTGAAGCATATGAGAGGCAGTGTTGTGCTTGTCTCCTCCAGAGCAGTCCTGCCTAGATTCTGAGTGCTAGAAGGAAGGAAACTTTCCTGCTATATAAAACACTTCTATTTGTAGTGTATGAAAAAGAGCTGCCACAAATTTCTATGCATGTAAGCAGTAAGCAAAGCTACAGCAAAGAGGAGGAGGATCTTCCAGATAATGAAGTCCTCTCTAATTGAGGAATCTGGCCTTTTTGGAGAAATTATAAAGAGGTGCTTCTAGCCCTTCTAGATTTTTGAAACCACTCAGAAATATTGCAGATGTCTGTGTGTTTGTATGGAGTTCTGATATTCAGTATCTTACTGAAGTTACTGCAAAGTCCAGGCAATTTCTGTGAGTTCTCTGGTGTGTGCTGTCAGGGGATATAGCCTGTCAGATGGTTATTGCAGTGGTCCAAAAGGAAAACTTTTTATTTATAAGTGAGATTATAAGTGAAAAAACAAGATCTTAAGCAGTCCTAAATATTTTTCACTTTTTATTCTACCACTTAACTAGGGAAAAATGATGACTGAATTTCACGATTATTTTTTCTCTATTTAAAAAGTATATTTCTTTCATAATACCTGCGTCATAATTTAGCAGAACAGGGAAGTTGTTTGATATCTTGTGGTATGGTAGGTACATTATACAGACTGTCTTCCTTTGTGACTCTAAAGAATTTCTGAGCCACTGACAGTATGTAAAGCTATTGACCAAGGTCAGTCAGCTTTCTGTTTACATCCCAGGTGGTTGCCAATGAGACAAGAAAAAGGGACCGAAACATAAGGAGAGCCTAACAAAAGGCTACAGAGATGAGAAGAATGGGGAGGTATCAAATAATGACAGTCTGTACCTGCAAACATGTCATGTTGCACTGATGAAATTTGTAGAAGTATTACTGCCTTGAAAATGTGCCTTCCAGCACTTTGTGAGGCTAATGGTTTTCTGATGTATACCTGGCAAAGATAGGTGGGGAACAGACTGGTTCTGGCCTTTCCTGAGCAGCAGAGACATTACAGAACTGCTGTCTTTCACCAGAGGTCAACAGAAAGTCACTGGACTCTGAGTGCTTGTAAAAAATCTTTTCATACAGGCCAGGGAAAGTTCTCCCTTGCCAAGTGGCAATGAAAGAGACTGAAAAGGCCATTTCGAAGTGACTTCAGCCAGAGTGTCCATATTAATTACTTCAAAAAGCTTCTGGGGAGCTACAAATAGAGAGTCAAGGGGAATTTCTTCCACTGCCGCCAGAACTGCTGTTTTGAGGGTGGGGGTTTTTAGTTATTATTTCAGAGGGGATGGGCATCTTCTGAACTGTGTTATGTACATTACTAGTAGGATTATGGCAGGTTTGGACATCAGGAAGACAAATACATAAACATGAATAAGGACAGTCACTTGCAGAGACTCGAGGATATTGTACAGGTTTGGAGAAGCAAAGAATGTCTCAGTGGAACCCTAATAAATTAATGAGCAGCGCATTATAATATATCACCACATGCTGGCTTTCCAGTCAAGGTTAAATGTAGACATAGTGACTTTCTTTTAAAGATGTCAGCTAAAAGGGGAGTTAGTGTTTATAACTGGAAAATGGGGTGTTAGCAACTTTGGTTCAGTTCCTTCATCTCCTATGCATTTCCTTTTCCGTAAGCTTCTTGAACCCTACTATTGCAAAAATAGTTAACTGTATACACGTGGAGGCTTAGGTCTAAACCTCCATCTATCCTATAACTTACAGTGTACCTGCATTACAAATGTCACTGTTTCTTCCTGTATATTTATGTAGCAATTCATACAATGACAGTTGCTATCCTAATTATATTTCAGTTAGGAGAGCTCCATTATTACTGCATTGATTTTGGTGAAAAAAGCAAGGAAAATACAACTAATAAAGCTTCAACTTGTTAAGCTCTGTAAATTGAAATATATTTAGTATCTGTTAAAGGTTTTGACTTAAATTGCCTTTTTTCTATTAAAGAAGGAAGGTGTTTCTGTGGTTCAAGACTCCATTTCATCTAGCTTCCCAAATCTTGCTTTTCAACACATTCTTTGTGTGACAATGGGACTAGTCAGGAGGTGGATTTAAGTCTTAGTGTCTCTGTACTGATACCTGTAAAACAAAGGTTGTAAGCTGCATTTTCTAATATCATAAATATGCAGAGAGAAGAAAAGAACTGAGGAGTGTGAAATCTTCAGAGACAAAAGGAGCCAGACTCAGTAAAATCACAGGCAGTGTCATATCTGTAAAACATGCATGACTGTGGCAAGGAAATGAGGCATTGTTAGGTATAAATTAAACTGAAGTCACATTTATATTTGTAGAGATCTTTGATGTAACAATACAATTGTGTATTGAAATTGCTCCTGTGCAGAAATACACCAAGGGAAGCTATGCATTTGTAAAATGCTTTGTAGCAAAGTGGATGGGAATTTAGGGCTGAAAATCTGTTTGAGAAATTAATCAGCCTGATAAACTGAAGGCAGGTGCACTGATAAATAGTAAACCACATAAAAAACTACAAAGTACATAAAGGTATTTTCTTAAAACAGCTTTCTGAATGTCAAAAAAAAAAAAAAAAAGAGTCACAGTGAGACCTCAAGGTAGAGTATTATCATCTTACACAGTTGTCCATTTCTTCTTTAAGCAGTGTGAACATTATGAACTAAGGGAAGAGAGTCAAGAAAAGCAGCATTGTCACCATTGTAGCAGAATAAAGAATCCATTGAACCAAAAAATTCATATGAAGCACAAAAAAAAGGGGAGTGAGATAGGTAACTAAAATAGGAAAAGGTTAGGGTTAGGGTAAAATGTTTAAAAATAACATATCTAGAAAATCTAGGAGTAAATGGAAAACAAAAGGCTCAGCAGTCAAAGTAAAAATTTTAGTATATCTTCAAAGTAAAAATTTTAGTGTATCTTACTAATATGATTTTCCCATTAGAATCGACATGCCATGATCCTTTTTTCATATACGTTGTAGGAAAACATCAGAGCCAGTGAGAGAAAGCCCATCCTCTGATGTCCTTTTTGTACTGGGAGAGGAACTAAATTTATAGACTGAAATTCTCTATTGATCTCTCTGTGATTCTTGATATTTGATTCGACTGTTTCCAGAGTTTCATTCAACAGGCATATTCCTCTCGGGTACAGAATTCACTTTAATGTCCAGTTTGATATTACTATTTATCAGGGAGGGGGTGACATCACCCATTTCTGTCTTAAACCAAAGGGGATAGCAAGGATTTGCCTGTAAGCCTGCACTTCAGACATCACTAGAAAGGGCTGTCAAAATCATTTCCTCTTTAGGCTGCAGTGAGGTCAGTCTAGTACATTGGCTATGGCTATGGAGCCAAGTGAACCCTCAGAAAAAAATATTTTGTACTGTCAGGTCATTCTTTAAAAAAACAAAGCTGCTTTTTTCTCTTCAGAGCAATAACTGTCACATATGAAATGAATTTTTAGGGAGAACTAATACATTTTATTACACCAATTAGTACATTCTTAGAATCAAACAGAAAAGCTGTGATGTTCCTGAAATTTGATTTGGAAGAAACAAATGTTTGAAAACATGCAGAGTCTTATTTTTTTCCTTTTCCCAGCTGTGTCACTTGGCCCAATAGAAGTTCTCTTGCCCTGTAAACACTGCCTATTTATATCCTTACATTTTCAAAGCTTTATCTTTTATGTTCCCATTCCTGCAAAAGTGTATGAAATAGATGTTGTGTACTATTCAATATTTAGCTACCACTGTATGCTGTTGTCTTCAGCTTGGTGATAACCTAAACATTCCTCTGTTCCCTAATCTCCCACACCAGAAGTGCTCAGAAGTTTTGAAATTTTTGTCTCGATATCATGGTGCCTAAATTAAAGGTCATATCCCTAATGTTTCACAAGAAAATGCATGAAGTGACATAGTGAGTGATTATGCAATAACCCATACATAGAAACTAACTTTTTAATTCCTGTCAGGTAGAATTTGTATTATACCTTGCTGCCTGAGGATTTATATACCTTCAGATAAATGTCTAACTTTACTCTGATTCCTATTGATCTTTTAGACCTTCAGATTGTTTTGTAAAAATGAGATCCATATGAAACTTACTCTGCTTAAAAATCACTTCTTTTGATCAGTTTTGAATTTACTGCCTTCTGTGTCATTTGAGTTTTTCATTCTTGCATTATGAAGGTAGAAACTGGAGCACCTGACAGTTTTCTACCCATGGTTTTGTATGCTTTTCCTAATCGTAACCCATTTTTGCTGACTTTTCCTAAAGAAGTCTCCTAACTACTTTTAATCTGTCTTTCCTAAAATCTTTCTGTTTCTGCATAGTGTTGGCAAGATGAAGATCAGAATTTTTTTCAGTACTCTAGACAAGAGTTACATAGTCACAAAATTAATGTTTTTTTCCTACCTTTTTTGACTACAGTAGTGTTCACCAAATCTTCCTACTCAGTTTTCCATGAGGGTTTTTTGTTCTTTCTTTCTCCCCCCCCCAATAAATTTAGACTTCTTGCCAGCAAGCACACTTGATTTGTCAGTATTGAATTTTGTCTTCCCTTTTTCTATACCTTCATCTCTGTTACTTCTCCTTTCTATCTATCATCTCTTGATTGTCTGCTATCTTTAAGGATTTTTTCCTTCACTCTTCATGTGTTTTTCCCACATTATTGCTAAAGTATGACTCACTAGTCACTGTGTTAACTTATTATTACCCTTAACCTTTATTAACTTTTTTGGACCATTTAGTTTTAGAATTTCTTTTTCTTAGCTTGTTTTGAATGACAACAAAACTTTATTTCTCTCTCTCTACTTCCTGTCTTTATCCAGCTAATAGGAGCTCCTCTTCTCTACAGAGCTCTCCAGGACCTAGCAAATATAGCATATACAATCTTCCGGAATGACTTGGAGAACATGAACTTTGAGAAACCTTTGAAAAGGAAGTGTTGGGGAATTACACACCAGTCAAACAAAGTTCTGTGCTTGAAAGCATCATGGAGCACATCCTCTTCGAATCCATTTCCATGCAAATTAATTTCTTCTGGTGTGGGGTAATTCTTGGGTCTCTTTTCAGTCCCACTCTTGATTTTTTTTGTCAGTCTTTCTAACACCAATCTTGTCTATTCTGTTCGTAGATGTGAAGACACCTCTAAAACATTCCTGTCCTTCTAGTTTTAAATCCAAGGTTATGTTAGCTTCTTTTCAGCTATATAGTCAGAACTCCTTGACCCTCAACAAATTATGTTTTACAGTCCCCTAGTATGAAAGTATGATCTTCCCTTCTTACACCTAGATGTCACAGCCTTCCAGTACGTAAAGGGTCTTATAGGAATGCTGGTGGGAGTTTATACACGGGTCTATAGGAATAGGACAAGGGAGGATGGCTTTAAACTGAAAAAGGATAGATTTAGATTGGACATTAGGAAGAAACTGTTTACTGTGAGGGTGATGAGACACTGGAACAGACTGCCCAGAGAAATTGTGGCTGCCCCACACCTGTAATTGTTGAAGGCCAGGTTGGATAGGGCTTTGGATCTTACGGAAGGTGTTCCTTGCATGGCAGGGAGGTTGGAATTAGATGTTTTTTAATGTCCCTTCCAACCCAAACCATTCTATGATTTTATGATTCTATGTATAAATTTATCATTGACTATTCTATGATTCTATGACTATATTAATATTCTTTCAAAAAAATTAAAAGCAAGGTCACATTGTTTGCTCATTATTACTTACCACACTGTGAATATTTGTGTTGTCCATGAATTAATCATAATTTTAAAAGTTTCTTTACAAGTGCCACTGAAAAATCTTACTATTCTTAGGCTCATTTTATGACATCTTTACAAGGTGATTTCTTTTGAAATAATCTTTTAGAGAGCTGCTAGTCAGTTCTATATTCACCAAAAAATTGATTAATTTCTATTATATAGCTCCATAAATATTTTGAAAGAAAGACTCATTTCATATTAAATCAAGAGATTTTTTAAAAATATTTTTAAATCACTTATAAGAAAGTTACAAGCCACTTCTAATCAATACATTTATGATAGAGTTTTAAAAAAGCTGTTGCTTTGGAGACATTCTTACCTCTATAGTAAGCAGTTTAGTTAAATAAATGATCAAATATAAGGCTGTGAAGTTCTGGACATTTATCAAAATGTTTCAAATCAATGCTGGATAAACTATTAATAACCAAATAGAAGCAAGCTATTTTTAACCAAAGGGAATTCTTAACTTTATCATCAGAAATTAAAGCATCTAATTCTAGGTGAAATTCTACAAAACATGTTGTTTACAAAGGTTGTTAGCAGTGCCAGGTTTTCTCCTATGGCTTCAGAATGGAAATCATCCTTTCCCAGTAAGAGATTATAGGCTTAGATAAATGTGGCCTCAATAGCATGCTCCCTGTTCTCCGATTCCTATATAAGCTGTCTTCATGTTCACAACTAGAATGGTGTCTTCTGAGCAGGAAGTTGGGGTGATCTGACTGTATCTCTGTGGGAGAGACAAGCTTGTGGGAGGTGCTGTAAGGTTATTAGGTTGCCAGCTGACCAACTCATATGTGATGAGATCCTAGAGGAAGCACCACCATTTACCTCTTGGGAATCAGTCCCAAAGCTATTACCCTCTTACCTCCAAGAAGTACCTGTCACACGCCTCTCAACCAGTTTTGATATACAACTCAAAGAATAAAGAAGAGCAGTGACTCCAAGCATATGCAAGTACCTGTCCACTTGTATTCATTTCATTGCCTAGCACATTAGAAAGCACAATGCCTCACAGTGAGTGTTGCAAGATTAGGCTCTCAAATCCTACCAATTTGCCTTTGACTTCAGGTCTCAGTAATGAGCAGTTCCACAATAGTTATAATGTATTATATACCGATAATAGCGGCACAAGTATCTTTAGACTCCTGCTTACAGTATTTGTCATAATCCTCAAATCGTATTTTTCCACAAATAAATAAAATCCAGTGATAGATCATTTCAGGATTTTATGCCAGAAGTGCATGAAAAACTGCAGCTTTTTTTGCAATGGCTTTTTGGTTGTTTTTTTTTTCCTGGGTTCTTTTCTTTTTTTTTTTTCCTATTTTTCATGTTTTGAGAGTTAAAGTGTTAATACAAAACACTAACATGGCTGTCGTTTAAAGTGTTTTGTTAAATGGAGCCAGGTGGAAATGAACTACTGAAAAAGCGAATTTATTTGAAGTGCTGTAGCTCCAAAGTGAACATGCAACAACCCATTGCACCAGTTGTAAATAAAAGATACATGAAGTACAAAGAGAAGCAGAGCTGTGCAAGGTCTGTTAGATCTGATATTTTTGGAAATACAGAAGACAACCGAAAAAGATTTTAATGGTGCACCTATCATCTGTGAAACTAAAGGACAACAGAGAGAATCAGGATAAAAATGCAGATTTATATCTGACAGCAGCAAGTTCTGTGGCACTTTTACTGAAGTTAATAGCTTACAGTTAATCCAGACACAGTAATTTAACAGCAAAACTGCATTACAGGGGTTTGAGTGCTGTACTTGACAGAGAAACATAAGATATTCTTAACTTTGAGCTGTAGAAGTAAAGTGCAAATATAGAAAGTCTGTGACTGAACTAAGCCTGAACTCCATCAGACTTGCAGTTCAAAGAGTCTGTGAGTCCTGGGCTGTGGCTGCCAAAACCAGCACCCACTGCTGGAAATCTAGTGGTCCACCTTATGCAGTCATTCCATATAGACCAAAGTTTTTAGGGGCTGACAGTGCACTAACCTTTTAGATGGACTTCATTTATTTATTTATTTTTTTTCCTACAAACAGTCTAACTGGAATTACATAAGAACAATTTCTTCAGGGAGAGAAATTTAGATGGCACACATGTTCATAAGTTTAATACCCTTAAAACATCAGTGAAGACAGTATTGAAGATATATTTGTGTACATCCCACACCTTTGCTGGAAAATGCTGTTGTATTTGATATCCAAGAAATCTCCCTAGAAATTGTAACACTTGCGCAGTTACTAAAGCTTTTAGAGATGATGCCTTCATCTGGAAGAAAAAAAATGAGTTAATTTGATAATTGGCTATAGGTAACCCTATAGACTTACTGATCTAGAGCTAAGAACAGTTTACTGTCATACAGAAATTTTCCTTTCAACAAATTGAAGCAATCTAGAAGTTAGTCATTCCCTAGTTTTCTCATCCTGTCATCCTAGAGGGACATACCCATGCATTTGTAAAATTCTGTTATGACTAGGAGGTTCATAAGTCATATTAAGTGTGAAACAACAATAAGGTATTAGTGTCACGGTTGAGTATCAACCTGTCTGTCCTGGTAAAAAAGAAAGGTGCACAGAAGTTTGCAGAGAATGGAGAATGTGTGCCTAATTTAGTTGCTGAAAGAAGGACGTGGGAGTGACACACAAAATTGCCCATTGAAAAAGGCCTGCCTACTTTAAATAATTTGGGGAAACTGAGGATTGAAATAAACAGTTGCCCTTATCTTGAGGCATTGTGACAGTAAGCACAAGCCTCAGCTGTCCCTCAGTGCCTTGTGAAAATCTGTCCTATGCTCCCATCAAACTAAAATAATTCCTTCACATATAGGCATCTTGCAACAGTATACCTTTACCTTGCTGACCAGAGTGCACACAGTGTTCTTGAAGCTATTTCCTCTCAGATATAAAGATTATATGATATTCTAGCACTAATGAAACCATAATTTAACTTTCTATTGTGTAGTTCATTAACAGGCTGCATCTTTAAAGTTTTTAACAAAACACACAGCGAGCCACAAACGCTTAAGAATAGTAAGAACAGAAGAGTCCTAACCTCTCTTAATCCTAAGATTTGGCAAGCAATATATAGGTAAAGGAAAAACTTCAGTATGCAACATCATAAGGACTCCTCAAACTATGCAAATAAGGGAGCTAATTGATCATTCTATGATTCAGTTTCTTCAACTTTCTAAAGTACATTTTGCAACACACATTTTATGAGAAGATCTTGAACCACTACACAGAACAGATTAAGAATTATTCTTATTTTACAGATGGGGAAACTGAGGAAGTGCCAAGATGGGCCTTTACTCAAAGTTATGTAATAAACAAGTGGAGGTAATTGTAAGAAAAGCCAGTACTATGCCCTCCCATGCTTTGACCAGGTCAGAAAAGCTTTCATCTGTCTCAGGAGCTTCCATTATTTTCCACATTTAATAGAAGGGTCTCAGACATACAGGTAAACCCTATAAACCTATGTTCAATTTTACTTGCATTTTGCAGCAATGCTTATCTGGAAAATAGTTGCCAGCAAGACAAAACAAAAATCAGCGCTGGAGCAGATGTGGTGTTAACAGTTGTTCAACAGAAAGTAGGGATTTAAAAGACATTTGTTAGTTAGCTCTTCCTAACATACTACAGCAGTTCACACACACCATCATAAAATTCCATTACAGCTTAGAGGACACATGCTAATATTTATTATAGTTATTGGGCTTCATAGTTTTGAGAAATGCAAGAATTAAGCTATCAATCTGTAGTACAAAATAACTATTTTGAATTACTGGAAGAGTTACCTGTTGTTTTTCTTCCAATGATAGAAGTCCAATAAGAGTGGAAAATACTTAATCCCTACTTGTCATAATGTTTAGCTAATTATTGTGTTATTGAATAGTGACTCAGCCAGAAGGGTTCATTTATTTCTTCCTTCTCAAAGAACTGGAGAGGTTATACAATGGAAAAGTGAAATATGAAACTTTCTCCTCAGCACCCTACTCTTTGTCACTAACATGTCCCAACACAGGGGAGACATGTATTTCCTTCAAGGATGGAAGGAACACTAAGGATGTGAATGAATACAGGAAAACAGGAGACCAACCATGGCTGTCAATACACAATTTATAGAGCTGTAACACTGCTGTGGTAATATCAGACAGACACACAATGACCTGTAAAAATGATTCCTACAAACCTGAGCTCAGAAATGTAGCAGTTAGCTGTGTTAGTATCCAGCATTTGTTCTGAAGGCCCGGTGTTTGAAGAACAAAGAGTCTTTCCTTCTGACGTTGCTACCTGCAGTGTAAGCTCCTGTACTCCAAAATGGTTATAAGTAAGGCACAGAAAAGCTACCAGTAGCTTTTGAGGGGAGCAATCCTACTTCATTCTGCCCTTGCCTATTTCCAGTATAAATAAACAGATAAATAATAATTTGCCAACAGCTTCCCTCCTGCTACAGGGGGCTGTTTCAGATTTTGTTGGGAAAATTAACAGGCTTTTTGTTATTTTCTACCACCATATGCTTATTTCCTGCTCTGTATTTGCAGCTCCTCAGTCCAGCTCCCAGTATTGCAGCACTGGGATATGAATTTCCACAGACTGACTGCAGAAGGAGAGGAGAGCAAGGGGAAAGTAGGAAAGGGGGGCTTATGTACTTACACCCTGATGCTGCAAGGAGAACTTAGACCTGTGTAAGGTCTGCTGTTGTAGCTGCCAATGATGTAAAAGCCATTTACGTTTAACTGGGGACTGAGTGGCACCACAAAGCAGCCAAACTAATTTTGCTTTAATCATTTCTTGTGTTCCAATTCTCATTACTCAGTTTTAATTGTATTTTTAATTAACAGCATTGATTGCAATTGACTGTACACTCCTCTCGTGTAACTTTCCTGACTGGTTTAGCATGCATTTTGGTTTACTACAATATCAAAAAATAAACAAGAGGAAACCTCAAAATACTGGAAAGACGGGTATATCAAGGCAAATGAAGGGGGTTTTCTGCATTTTACTGCATTTTGCAAGTAGGGCAAGACCGTGGGAAACTGAGACCTGCTCTGCTGTAGCCTTCCTTGCTGGGGCAGGGGCTGATAGACCAGAGGCTGACATTAGGACCTGAGCTGTAGACAAGGTAGGAAGCACCTAAGGTAGTCTGGACCATTAAAAACTAATGGTGCCCCCTGGCCCCTGACTGCTCACCAGCGGCTGTTGTTTTGTTTCATCTGCTAGGTTACAGGCAGTCCCAGTTTCCTCGTTGCAAGACTATGATTCAGCTCCCAGTTTCCAGAAATAGGACGTGTCTGGTACTTTCTGTGAGCTCGCAGCACAGTGCAGCATAGCAAGCCATGCAAAGGTCTGGCTGGCTGCTGTAGAAATAAGTGGTTGTGAACCAGTTTCTGAATCCTCAGTAGCTGCTCATTTTAACCGTGTTCCAACAGCAGGTTTTTGTTACTACAGTTATCTGGGGAATAGCTGTTCTTTGGGGGAAATATCTCTATTTTCAATAGAACAAGTGTTGCTGTACAAACAGGCCTAGTATTTATTCTCCATTTTCTTTTTTCTTAAGTGCTCTTGCTATCCAAGCAGGGAGCAGGAGGCAGATGCTGCCATGTCACTGATTATTTTTGCCCAACTACCATCAAATATTAATGCAAACAGCTCATAAGCTCAACAGATACAGATGCACATTTTAATAATTTTAGTTTGTCTTTGCAGGTATTGAATTTACGGTCAGAAATTAAGAACTATTGTCCAACAGTGCCACAACAGAAGGCTTTGCAGAGTATAGTCTGTGAGCTATCTGTTCAGCAATAGGTATTCCAGCGCTGTTATATCCAGCTCACTTGAGTTTTTTCAACGTTAAGGTCTGAATAAGTTCTGAAATATACTTCTGGTAGGGGAAATGAAACAAATTTATTTGTAGATCCAGTGGTGGTTTCAGGGATGGGAGACACAGTGGTATCCATTTCAAGGATGGGAGGCACAGGGACGGGAGACACACTGGCTGTGACAAGATACCCATCTTGTCCTGCTGACAGGACAAGATGGATATCTTCTACAGCACATGGCTGCTGCATTCCTAAAAATCTTCTGTACTTTCTAGGTACTGAATAAGTTTTATTCAACACAGAAAACAAGACTTGAAGGCTTTTCCACGAAGGCTGATTTTCAGAAATGGGAAAGCTTCCTTTAAAATTGATATGTGCCTACTTATTCTTGGGAAGTCAGCATTTTGGAAATTTCACAAGCATTCTCTCAAGAGTATTACATAGGGGCATAAATGTGCTACTGTATTTTCCAAATCAGAAAAAGGAGTAAATTATCCTTTACTTACTCTCTGTAGTTCTACAGCAATGGCATCTTAAAACAAATGCATCTGCTTCCTAATACCAAATTATATTTGTCCCCCTGAGGCCCCAGTCTCAACTGAATATTGTGAACTCTCAGTAAGATTTTCCATTCAGTTTTAGATCTACTTTTTAATGTCTTTCCCCATATTTTCCTTGCCTGCTTATGGAAATATCATGGGAGACTGTTTTAAAGACAAGATTTATGGCATCTGCTGCTTCTTCCTTACTCACAAGGTGTGTTTTCCTGACATCTGAAACTCCTGGCACTGAAGAATTTCATCTGAGAAGGTCAAATTTAAGCCCCTTTGTAAAGAGGAAGTTATGGAGACAAATATCTGAGCTACTCTGTGAAAATACCATTTCTTAGAGCTTTATGGAAAAATATGTATTTTACAAATATAAAACAGCTTCCCAAGTGGAGTCCTGCTTCTCCTTATCAGACCTGAGGTCAAAGCTGGTGGTTCCTCATATTCTGAACCATGAGTCATGATGTTTGGGCAGCTAGGCTTCATTTCTGAAGCCCACATTTAGTATAAACCCCTCCAATCTATCCTGTAACTCATAAAAGTATCTGTTCTTGAAATTTGTTGGTCTCAAAGTTTTAATGCTGTGGTTTCTGATGTAAGACTAAAATCCACAGACCACCAAGCCTACAGAGAAAACACTATTTCAAGTGCAACTTTGTCGGAGTAATGTAATACTGATTCCCTATTTTCTGTTCCCAAAGTGCATGCTGTGCTAGGTAAATATTAAGAAGTGAACTTTTATTTTGCTCGGATTAGATATTAGAGCACGGTGGGAGTAAGGTTACATCTACGTTTCTATTAATTGCATGAAGTACGTCAGTGAGCAGAATTTTGAGCTGAAACCTTAGAATGAGTGGAGCAAAAATATCAATCACAAGTGAAAAATAAATCAGAGCAACATCTGACTCTGGGCAGTGCCTTGCACTTGAGCCTTCCTCTGGTAGAATTCAGAGATTTTCACTATGTTGACCAGACAAAATATCTAAGTTACTTGTTGCATATGTCTGTGTGAGAGAGTCACTGCATGCTGAGGTCTTCTTCCATGATGAAGCAAAGTCATGCTATGGCAGGGGAAGGAAAATAAAAATCATAAGCATGGCAACCACAGGCTGCTGGCTGAAGGAAGAAATGAAAAATAGGTTGAAACACCTTTAAATCTTTTGTCATAGATTACACAGAAAGACTTGTAGACCAAACCTGGGCCAGAGAAAAAAGAGCTATTGATCTTTTCTATCTCTTGCTTTTTAACTTCCCTTGTCTGGCTCTGCCGTTTTAGGCATGCCTGCTGATGGCAATTGTTATAAGCCTGTTGTAGCTTCCATTACTCTGAAAGTACCATTCCTTTCTAAAGGCACCCAAAGATGGAAAGTGAAATTGAGAAGTGATTTTCAAACTCAAACAAAGGAGAAAAGTCATGGTAACAAAATCACTGCAAAAAGGAACACTAAACATTTTTGGTTGCCAATGTTGCTTTCCTGTAGCTGGTGCCAAGAGATATCAAAATCAATGTGAATTGCATGCTTTCAGTACTTTTCTCTGACTGATTAGTTGCCCCTCTTAAGGCAAATAGTAGATTTGGCTTGAAAGTCTTTTTGTGTTTTGTTTGGAGCCCTGAATCCTGTGCAGAAATTCACTATTATGACAATGTCTGTTCCTTTATCCAAAATCTCCTTCCTGACACCCTTACTGCTCCCCTTCTTCTCTATAAATGGGGGGTCAGAGAAGGAAGATGATCCAAGTACAAACCCCAACTTCAAAAATTGCAGGCTTTATGATGAGGTGCCTTATTTCATTGAAAACACATTCTTTTTATTGCAAAAGAGCTCAGACTGACTTTATTTTATCCTGTCTTGAATAAATAGCTTACTCTTTTAAGTACTGGCTTGTAGATGTCTATGCACGGTAAAGATTTTGATCCAATTTGTATTTGATGAGCTGAGAAGCTGTAAATGACCATATGCGTCATCTTGGGAACATTGTAGCTTTATTCACTGTGTTTGGCTAGATGAAGGATCCATTAGTGACCCAGCGGAGGTGTTTTAGAGCAGGCAAGGAAAATTCTCTAAACACCATCTGCTCATGCTGTTGCTTGTAAAGCAATGTCACATCTGCTGCTCTAAAAACGTTAGGCTGATATCTCCTACAGCACATGGCTGCGGCGCTCCTCTTGAAAGTGGAAAAGGACTCAATGCCCCATTATATCTCCATTTATTTATTTATACTACTATGTCTCTAAACTGGAGAGACATCAATCTGATAGATAGACAACTCGGTGGATAAAGATTTTCCTGGATGGCAGCATACAGAGACTTGTGGTCAAAGGCTCCATGTCCAACTGGAGGCGTAACAAGTGGTGTCCCTCGGGGTTGGGTAGGTGTTGGAGCAGATCTTGTTCACCATCTTTGTCAGCTACATGGATGGTGGGATTGAGTGCCCCCTCAGCAAGTTTCCTGATGACACTAAGCTGTGTGGTTGGGTTGATACGCTGGAGGGAAGGAATGTTGGGACTGGCTGCGCAACGGCGACATCTTGTGAACAATCCAGACACCTTGGGGTTAAAAGATGGTGTCTCTGCAGGGTACACGAGGCATGCACGTGGACATCCAGCAGGGGCCAATCGAGTGTTGCTATCCGGCACGTGAACAGTGTTGTCAGACCAATCAAAAGTTGTTATGATGCTTGTGCTTGTTCAAGTTTGTTATATAAGCAGTTTGTTAAGAGGCAATAAACGGCATTCGCTGGATCATATTGGTCGGCTCAGCATTGACCGTGACTCCCATGTCGTGACAAAGGAATGCCATCCAGAGGGACCTTGAAACGCTTGTGAGGTGGGCTAATGCCAACCTTATGAAGTTTAACCATGCCAAGTGCAAGGTCCTACACCTGGGTCAGAGCAATCCCAGACACAGCTGTAGGTTGGGCAGAGAAGAGTTTCAGAGCAGATCTGAGGAGAAGGATTTAGGGGTTTTGGTTAATGAGAAACTGAACATGAGCTATCAGTGTGCACTTGCAGCCCAGAAAGCTAACCATATGCTGGGCTGCATGAAAAGAGGCATGATCAGCAGGTCAAAGATGATCCTGCCCCTCTGCTCTCATGAGACCTCACTTGGAGTACTGTGTGCAGTTCTGATGTCCTCAACATAAAAAGACACAGCTGTTGGAGCAAGTCCAGAGAAGGTCCATGAACATCATAAGGGGCTGGAGCACCTCCCATATGAAGATAGGCTAAGAAAGTTGGGGCTATTTAACCTGGAAAAGAGAAGGCTGCATGAAGACCTCATAGTAGCCTTCCAGTATCTGAAGGGGGCCTATAAGGACGCTGGAGAAGGACTCTTTCAGGGACTGTAGTGATAGGACATGGGGTAATGGGTTCAGACTCAAAAAGGGGAAGTTCAGGCTGGATATAAGGAGGAAGTTCTTTACTGTGATGGTGGTAAGGCACTGGAACAGGTTGCCCAAAGAAGTAGCAAATGATCCATCCCTGGCTGTGTTCAAGGCTAGGTTGGACAGAGCCTTGGGCGACATGGTCTAGGGTGAGGTGTCTCTGCCGATGGCCAGAGCATTGGAAATAGATGATCTTAAGGTCCTTTCCAATCCTAACTATTCTATGATTCCATGGTTACTGCGACAAGAGGTGTTGACTATAGATGAAATTGCAGGTGGCCTTCTTGGCTTCCCCTATCGTTTGATTGTAACATAAATGTCACGAACAAAATGAAGGAAAGGATTCAGCAATCTGTATTTAACTGATGAAGCTGGATAAATACTTAGACTGTTAGTCTTTGATGAGCTCCATCTTGCCACAGATTGGCTGCTGCATGCTTCAAACCTAACATGGCTAAATCCTCTCAGAGATTGAGGAGATACTTAAGATAGTTTCATCAGTGGAAAATTAGGTTTGTCTTTGATTTTGGATGTAGTGAAGTCAGAAAGTGCTACCATTTCTTTTAGCCATGAGAGTTTATAGCTTAGAGTATTTGGCTGCTTAACACCTATGAGGTGTTAGAAAGCTAATTTACCTACTCTGGAAGTTCCAAGTGTGCACATCTGCATACATTTGCAGTAGTGCTTATTACGACTATACCCAGAGTGACAATTTCATAATAGTGGTGTAAAAATTAGAAAAAGAGTCAGTGTTGGTGTCAGAAGGAGAGAGGTTATAGGGATGAAACAGGAATCCTTGGAAATACTGAGGAACTGTACCCCAGCTGACTAAAGATTTGGTACTTGGCATCTACAGCCTAGTTCAATTGTTTCGACCTGTGATTTTATACAGTATTACCAGACACAAAACCTGCTTTCAGGGATCTGCAGATGAAGAAAAAATATCAGAGTGAAGTTATGTTTTATATTGCTATCAGCTCAGTGGCTATGCTCATTGTGTATGATAAGAAGTTTAGTAAATCTGAAAATTGCTGGTTTTGCGTGATGTCTCTAAACAGTGAAAAGAAGGGACTGATATCTTCTCTCAATTGAGATTTTGGTAAAGGAGCTAAGCCATGTATTTTACTATCTATTCTGACAAAACATTTTTAAATTACTGACAGCCTGATGGTCACCTCCAATTTGCAAAGCAGAGGGGAGCAAACATCAAAGCAATGTCAAGCAGGATAGCATGCCAAGAGAGAGGCCAATATGCCAGGAAAGGTGGCCATGTGGCATTTCCCATTCCTATATGAGACTCATATGAGGCCTTAATGTTACAATGTGTCATGTATATGTTATTTGCTAAAGAATTGAAGCATCTGATACAGTTCTCCTTCTTAATCTTCCTCTGGTTATCTTGAGCTTCATTATTTCTACTACTGAGGGTCGCTCTATATTGTCTTGCCTACTTGAAAGAGCAGGAGCAGACCAGAAAACAGGACACTGGAAGGCTTTCCAGGCCTGTGATGTGCTACTGGCTTGATCACTGACGTGGCTAACTCACTTCATCGCTCTGCACTTTTCTTTTAGAGTCACCTCTTACTATTTTTTTTTTTTTGCGTATTGCATGTATGAGGAAGTGAAATAACAGATACTTTTCATTATCGTATATTTGAACCCAGATCTTACTTACAGACATCTCTGTACTGTAAATGGAAATTAAAGATTTGGTAGTCATTCAAGAACAAAGCAATTGCCTTTTTTACGGCATGGTAGCAAGCTGAAAGGGCTGAAAGAGGACTGAGAGCCTTATTGTATAAAAGAACTTGACCTAAAGCAGCAAAAATCACCATCTTGTCTGCATTTTAAGTGATATTCTGTTAAAACTCATGTGCCCTAGAAGCTGAGTTTCTTTAAAAATGAAAGATTAGTTGCTTTTTCTCCTGCTATGGCATTCTACCACAGCCTTTGCAGGACTTTCCTTCATGCCTGGAAAATTCAGGTCTGTGAGGCACGATGCCACTGCTAAGGCAATCTTGTTGCAAGAGAGCCTGTAATGAACAGCAAGAATTCTTATTCATGACAGATAGCAGAAAAAAACAAAAATTAGTATTACAATCCATATTTGAGTTAAAGTTTATGGCACTTCAACAAGCTACCTATAGGATTCCTTAAAAATTAAATGGCCAATCTGGATAAGATAGATACATCATCAGGATTTGAATCTCCTTGATATCCTATATTAAAGTGTACACTGTTCATATTTCTTCTTTACAACAGTTATTGTAAAATTGATTTCTTTTGTGAGAAATGAAAAAGGGTACTATTCTAGTTTGTGCTTCACTTGTCTGCATGGACCATAGAAACAAAATACTTTGAGGCATATGTTGCTTTAAATCAGAGAAAGAATGAATACTTTGTTTTCAGATAGTTTTGCAAAGTTGACTGGAGGAAATTGAATTGTTTATATGGAGCCAAAGTTTGGACTAAGTAACACAGGAGGCAGCATGACTGCATCAGTAACTCTCCAGGTGAGACAAGACAGGCGGCTCTAGCATCAAACTGAGCTAGATGATGAGACTAGTGCAATTCATTTGAGAGATGAAGTACAGATGGAGATGTGAGACAAGCACGGATGCAGTTAGCTTGGTAGCTGCAGATATAGAAGAAACCTTGAAACTGGGGCCAAACCAAGATAAGAAGCCCACCTATTGCTTTGCCATGCAGACATATTACTCTGGGTTCAGAAAGAGTCTGTGCTCGTACAATGATGCTGTCTAGGAAATAAGCAATTGTTGTTGTCTCTACCTTCACTGGTGCAGCTTTGCATGGATGAGGCTAAATTATTCTCAGACATGGCTCCATAAGCATGGATAGCTCCTGTGGAGCAAGGCCATGTCTCTGCCCTCTCACCACCTGCCTGTTTCGGCATATTTTATAGCATCTGAAGTCTTAACTTCCAAAATGTTTGGTAGAGTACCATTATAGCAATCCAACTTTGTTTTTTAAGACATCCTCTGCACCAAATTGGAATATTGTAGTTCTAGCAGCTCAGAGGGAATATTGCAGCTTAGTAAGTCATTTGTATTGACCAGGCTTGACCTTGCTTATTTTGAGTGATGAGGTAATGGCATGGCCTTAGGTGACAAATGCACAATTCCTTAAGATAAGTGTGCATATGATTGCAATGATGAGGTCAGTAATTAAGTGCTTCTAAGATCTCTTGCAAACAAAATGCGTACTATTGGTAGTTTCTTGTAAGATGGAAAGATACAGCTCTTCTAAGAAAGATACAGGACTGCTTTCCTGTGACTCAGAAAAAATCAATGTCTAATATTGTGTTATATGCTCTTTTGTGCCGGCAAAGGTAGATATGTAATGATGAGATCTTGCTGGAATGTTGATCCTCATTCATGTATGAATTTAGCTGAAATATAATATTCAGGTTGATTCAAATCTCAAGATGCTTCAGACTTACTCAGTTTTGAAGTCAAGTCTTCTGTATGATTATCTAAGAATTAAATTTTTACCTATATTTTCTCCTGGAATAATAGCAATGCTATCCAAAACTTTCTTGAAGGTATTGGTTACACAAAATGAGCATATTTAGGACAAAACATAAAGCAAAAGACACAGGGGAGTCTCCTCTCATCCTTATCTTTCTTTGAAACACACCCTGGATCTGAAGTAAATATGTATTGCTCAGTCCTATCCATGTTTTCTCTGTGTCAGTCTGTCTTTTTGACAGACTCTGACAAGCATGTCTTCCTAGTTCTGAGATTTTTTCCATTGTGTACAACCGTTTACATACTTTTCCTCCATTTTTCAGCCTTCTGAACTTATCCTTCCATTTCAGGCTGAAAATATAACATAGCCTTCAGTGGTGCACTCTGCTCTGTGTTGGTGTAGGTTCAGAGGCTTGCTTTTATCTAGTTAAATCAATTTGCTTTCCTGATTATTGATCCAGTGACTCCAAATTTAGATCAATACATGGAAATGAGAAATAATTTCAGCCTGCTGGCTAGGTTACTAAAATATTTAGACCATAGCAATGTCATATCCATGGTACTTTGTAACTGCTTTCTACCTGTAAGAACTCCCTTTAACTTCAGTCACTAAATGGAGCATCCTTTTTGATCCTGCTTGCTCTCTGGAAATTCCTCTGTATAGATCTACAGTGAAAGTGGTTTCTCTGTGAGATTTCATTTCAGTGACAGCTGTTTGCAAACCAATAAATACTTGCTTCAGAAATGTCCCTGAATATTCTGACCACTTCTCAGAAGTCTGAAAGTTGAAAAATCACTTTAGTGGGTCTGGATCCGATATAGACACCTCAAATGCAGTGCAGACACAATTGTGGACATCTCAGGGGTCTATTCAGGAAACATGACAGGAGGCAATGTCGCATCATTTCTCTTCTAAGTCACATTTTTCTATTAGGTGCAGCCTTCTTAACCTCAAAGCATGTTCTTTCATGCTTTTCAGGATATGTGTTGTTATACCTCTGCTATCCTGGTTTTATATTAAGTCAATGTAACCGGATGCATTTCTTTCTCCCAAAGATTATCTTCTGCGTATGAAAAATAATTTGGCAACCTAACATGAAATGGCTTTAGGCAATGTTCTATATGTGTATTCAAAGGAACATTACATAACCAAGTGCTTTTTAAATCTTTACAATAATGGCACTCAAGACTGTGCAGTTACCCTTTTGCTTCTTACTAGGCATGCTTCAGGTAAGGACTTGCACAAAATAAACAGCATTGAAGTTTTTTGCATGCGGGAAACATGAATCTGTAGATGTGGTTAAATGTGTTTCGCTTTTGTTTTTTCCGCTACCACTCCTTTCTTCGCTCATCTTGAGCTCTTCAGTCTGAGACATTATTTGTTGAGCTTAAGTGTTTGGTAACTAATGCATTTAATTTAAATTACTAGATTTAGAGCAGGCTGATGCTTAAATTGGGAGTAGGCTGATGCTTACATTAACTAAGTGGAATTACAGAGCACTCGGCAGTGTTTAATCATTTAGTACTCAATCGGTTGGATGTTCCAGTCTGTACAGTATGAGCAAGTCCACTGGAAAAGATGGTCTGACAGATGGCTAATTGAAATGTGAAAAAAGTGTGTCCTGTCATGGGCTTATGCTGGAGCATCCTGACCCCTTTACAGGACAACTTCAGTTGTGGAGCTGTGACATGACACACTGTACTAATTCTCTCAGTGTTTCATTATCTTTAACTTCTCCCTCCAGCCATCTTTGATAGGTGAAAATTAAAACATCCAAGGACATCTTATAAAATCCTAAGCTTGAGTTTCTGTACACTGAATGAAATTATTATGACTGTGATGTTCTCCCACTTACTACAGTCCTCTATGAAAACAGACAACCTTTCATTTCTTTGTTTTTAAATTTGAGTAGACATTCAAAGGAATAATGCAGCTCTAGCAGCTCCCATTTTAGCAACATCTATGTACATGTCTATAGTCTTATACAATAGTTCCTGGACCTTTATTGTCTTAGCAAGATTACAGCTACTACTCTGGGGACATAATACCATATTGTATCAGCTCAAGGTCTGGCAGCTCAGGATTTCTGAAAATGCCAGGCAAAGAACAAAAATTTCCCTTTACCTTAATCCATAGGAGTAAATACCTCTTCCTCAAACAAGCAAAGGATAAGAAACAAATTGAAAACATAAATATTTGTAACCAGACCATAGAAGAAAATTTCAGCTTTTCATTTTTTCCCCCTTCTTTTCATTTCTTAACTTCAGTTGGTTGGTTGGGGTTTTCTGTTTGCTTCGGGTTTTTTGTGTTGGTTTTTTGGTTTGGTTTGGTTTTTTTGTTTGTTTGCTTTTTGGGGGGGGGGGAGTTTGTTGTTTTTTTTTTTTTGCAGAGGGGTTCAAAAAAATAGTAATAAAATTATCAATCTAGATATAATAACTTCAGAGACAAAAACTTTAGCAACATTTTCAGGATGTCAAAATTCTCTCTGATACTTAAACATACTAACTGAGCATGCCTGTTCAGTATAGAGACACCTGAACAAGTTCTAAACTAGTGAGCTTAACTACCTGAATAGTCTGTCACAGTACTGTCTTCACTCTTTTCTGAGGGTGCCTTGACTGCTTATATTGAGCTGTCCTGATTATCTCTATATATGCTTCATTATAGTGCTGAATGTCTTTCTTGTTTGATGTCTTAAAATCTTCCTTTTAGATACTCAACTAAAAGGAGTAGGGAGTTGTATCCTATCTTTCCTTCTTCCCATATCTTCTAGACACAGTTTCTTGAGCTACTTAAAAAAACCCTCCACGTTGGTTCCACCTTGGATAAAAATTTGTGTACACAGTAAGAGCCCACCTAGAAAGATAGAACACTTCTCAAATAGTCACATTAATGCCCAAGTACTTGTCACATACCACACAAAAAAGCGATTTGAGAGAGAGCTCACCATGCTTGTACTTCTAGGCAGAGATGCAGATTTTGTGGCTGGCATTTCTTTGCTTTGGGAAATCACGCTTTCTACAGGTATGCCAGATCTTGTTCTGCATGAGGCTCCGTTATCAAGTGACCTGAGAGACGGACTTGTATCCAGGGACAAAGATTTCTCTAATTTGTGTGATCGTGCTCCAGCCACAATGTCATCGCTTCTCAGACTCTCTAAGTCTACTTCTTCATGGGCTTTCCCATCTAGAATGTTCTCTTTCCAGCTTTCAGGAGACTTTATCTTAATATGCAAGTCATCTAAGCTTCTCACACTGGATGGAAAGGTATTTTTCAGTTTAGCAGCTCGGTATGCCCTCAGGCTCATGGGATCAAGCACTCTGAAAGTAACTTCATTAATAAATTGAGAGAATTTGAGTTTAGCTTCTATTTTCTCTTCTACAACAGACAATGAAGTTGATGATCCTTGACTCACCAAGCTCAAATCGGATGTGGAAGAACTGCTTTTCTTCTGAGTCTTCTGCTTCTGGAGCTTTTGGCTTGCATTTCCCGCTTCTGCTGGATATAGAGAAGAATGTTCCAGTCCATGGGGTTTTTTACTCCCTGTCTGACCATGCTTTGATCGACGGGGTCGATAGCCTTCATCCTTATTTTTGCTTTTAACAAAGCTTTTACCTTCTGACCTTGAACTACTCTGTAACTCAAAGCTATCCTCACTGGAGCTACAGCGTTTTGAGTAACTGTTCATTGTCAAACCTCCAGAGACTTTCCAGTCTGCATCAGTTCCTACTTTTGATACACATGCAGTGGTAGATGCAGCGCATGCTCTTTCTTCAGTCACCCTGCCAGCACCCTGTTGCTTTGCTGGTCTTCCAGGCACAGTGCCCCCTGGCTTAACAGGGGAAATGAAGCCCTTTGACAGGGCTTCATTTATTTTTGTGTTGGCATGTCAGCTGGCATCAGTGAAAGTGGCATTCCCATAAATCCTTCTCTATCTTGTAAGACAACAACTATGGCTTTGAAAGGCACAACAGTGCAGGCACACATTTATCCCATATGCATCCCAAATTATGCATATGTTTCATAATTAGATCAATAGCACATTCTCGTCATTTTAATTAGTCATACTAATGAACAAAATCTATAGGACATGCAAATTTTCCAGGATATTGAATGCTTAGTGATGAGCATGGGCTTTCATTGATCCAAAGCAGCATATGATATATTCCTGCCTGTTGAACTGGAAACCGAGCTACCATGATGTAGATCAATATTCACTAAGTAAAGTCTGGAGTAGTTCTGTTTCAGGGCTTTTTAAAATCCAATAGCCGAGAAGGTCATACTAAAATGTCCTAATGTTACTAGTGTTTGCTATGCTATTAGAAAGCTTAGTGATAGATCTGGTAGACCCAAAGAGGCAAAAGATAATGTGGTTCTCACTTTCTACCTGCTTGTTCTTGCCATAATCATAATTCTAAAATATCTTAAAATATTTTAATCCAAACTGAGGTGCAATATTTCAGCATTGTAAATGAGTCTGGAGTAGTAATGATGGGTTCTTCCAGTACTTGACATGTGAAGCACTTCTCATTCTTTGCTGCCTTTATAAACAGGGAAGTCTGAATTATGAAGTGCAGAATTTCTACTTTTGCTTTGTATATTTGAGAACCTGAAGTCTAGTTTAAGTGAGGTTAAGGGCTACAGTCTGAATTTATAATCAAAATGAATGTTTGGAGTGTCCCGATGATGTGCTGGCACAGAAACTGATCAGAGAATGAACTGACTGAAACTCAAAAGTTGTTTTTTTTTCATCTCCTTACTTTAGCATAAGGGTGAAGCAAGTTGCTTAACCCTTTTTGTCTGGTGGGAATCAGACTCTGCTTTCACCACTGTCATTGCCGCCATCATGGTTTTCTGACTGATGAAATGCAACAGGTGGAGAAAGAAAAGGGAATCACAAGCAGAAACCTGAGTGACCCCCCTTAAACTGTGGGGCGGGGTGTCATAAGGAGGATTGCTAGAAGAGGTTGAGGTGAGGAGAAGTAGGCAAGGAAGTAGGAGAAGGTGGCAAGGAAGGGGAAAAATGGATAGAATAGCACATTTAAATGTATTGTGCATAGCTTAAAGGTCAGTGGTAACTTGGGTTGAAATGCAGTTCTATGGGCTTTGAAACAGACATTGTATTTAGGTCCCTTATTAAACTTACTTTTCCCACTGCACAGAATTTATTGTCTCCATGTTGGTAATTCCAGGACTCATTTAAATCATAGTTCATAAAAGCTGCCGAAGAGTTGCAAATCTCTCAAATTAACATAGTAAGTGCATTAATTTTGCAAATAACAGGGGTACATGAAGTTCAATTGCTTTTAGTGGAAATACTTTCAAAAATCAATTGCTTTTAGTGGAAATACTTTCTGAAATTATTCCATATTTTCTACTGGACTGTGCCATTCCATTGCATGTTACAAACATTATGCTGGCTTAAAATGAATAAATCCTGTTCACACTGCCTTGTTTTAGATGTTTTAGATGTATTTATTCCTCTGTCACTTGAATGTGAAAGGTGACAGTTTAAAGGGCTGGCTAATGCTTTCTATTGTAAACACAAAGATCTTCATGACCTTTTCAATTCAGTCAGGGAGCAATACAACACTACTCTCTTCTTATAAAACCAGAATTTAAGGCTTTTCAGTATATTCTAACACAGACTTATGGTTAATTCTTGAAATAAACAGGATTGCCCAAATAGGTGGGGTATATGTTAATGCATCCTAAGTCTTTTGCTTTCCAGGATCCATTAGCGCTTGGCAAAGTCTGAATTCTGCAATTTTAATGATCTTTGTTAATATGTCAGTTTCAGAAACAAAGGAAGCATCATCGCTGAGCCAAAATCTACAATAGCTTGAACGTACTTGGAGAACAGCTTTTTTATTCATGAGGGATTGGGTTCACTTGTGCATGAACAAAACTATGTTAACTGCAAGCACAAATTCAGCTATCTGCTGCATATGTGCAAACTTTAACGTGTGAATCTGACAGAAGTCAGTGTCACAGCCAAAAAAAGTGGGTCATATAATTCTCTTCTATTGTTAGGAATGAGCTTATTTATTCTGAAATATGTAATCTGTGCAGCAGGCAAATGTAGTTTTTTTTTTAAACTAGGAAAAACATCAGATTGCAGATTATAGGTAATCTAGGTAAGGTATATAGCACTGGTAGGGTTTTTCTACTGCTTATGCTGCTGCTTCTCTTTCTTCAGATGATTTCTGCCTAATGGCTTTAGACAAATGACATAGACCTATCAAATTATTAAGAAAAAGAAATTAAGCCATAGCTTCAAAATGATAGATCATTCATCTTACCTGAATGATACACATATTTTCATCAGTCGCTCTGAATTTTTATTGGAATAGATGTTTTCAAAGTTTGTAGTAAATATTCACTGGTCTGTCTTAAATAAAGTCATAAAATATCCTCTAGACACTATCTGAATCATAGAAATTATTTCCTCTAGTCATATATTCAAATGGAGAAGCTGAATGTCAAACCAAAATGTGCTTAAGAATCTGGATGTTTAAGACTTTGAATTCTTTCATAATTTTTGATGTTCATGATTTTTTTTTCATATGTTGAGACTTACTTTTTAAAGTGTTACAATTATTTTACCGTGTATATCTAAACTTCTTTGAAGACATTGCTAATTAAAAGAATTTCTCCTTCCAGTGCAGGCAGGTATGTCTGTGAATTGCAATGTGTTACTGCAGTAGTTTGGGCTGTACTCTTGGAACAAATACCTACAGACATCACAAATTCTTCTGCTAGTTCTTGCTTTAAAACGCCTCTGCTAGGTGAATGTTCGACTGATTTCAAAGTTCTTCCAAAGCTGTCATATTAACATTAAAATAAGAGAAAAACTTATGCATTAAATTTGCCCTACTTTAGAATGGTGGGCACAAACAATTCTTGGAATAATACAGTATGCCCATGCAAATCAATTTAAAAATGTCTGACCTAGCTGACAGACTTCACTGTAAATAAGATGTCTTTATTAGCAGCTCCGCCATTACTTTCTTAGTTGACCTTTGGTGAACACTTACACTTTCTTCTGGAGCCAGCATTAACTATCCTTAAAAAATTAGAGAAGGACTGTCTTTTTCTCTGCATTGGTACACAATCTTGTGTAATAAGACCCTGATTGACATGACTTCTCTAGATACTACTAAGGCTCCCACAGTGATAATTCATAAATGAACCATTTCTAGGGACTCAGGTGGATCCAGTTTATAATTTTGTATAATTTGAGTATAATAGCTAAGATAGAATCATAGGATCAGCTAGGTAGGAAAGGACATTTAAAATCATAGAGTCGAACTGTTACCCCAGAATAGATGTTCTGTTCCATTTTAGTATTAATATGAAAACATAAACAGAACAATACTGATTCTTCCCTGCTAAATTGACTGTTGAATCTGAAACATTTAGAACAGAATTATAGTTAAGATCACAGCTAAAGTGGAACTTTCACAGTGATGCAGTATTTCATTTGACAAGACTGAAGCATTCAGGGGCTTGTCTTAGGAAACTCGTTACTTGGGAAAACACATGAAAATTTTTCTAATGGTTACTTTAATCTTATTTAAATTCTAAGTGACATTTTACACAGACATGATTAGAAACCTGCATGTTTTGTGTAAAAATGGAGCCTAGTAGAGTTACTTCACTTGCAAACATGACTTGATGCTATGTAATGTCTCTACAGACCACTATGTGAAGATCTAAAATTAAAAGCTGAGTTTTTTGGGAATTAAAAAAAACCAACAAAACAAAAAAGTTATATTCGTTCCCCCTTCCCTTTTAAATAATATCCCTGGTTTTTTAACTTCAGGAGATTTTAATATTTTGCTAATAGTATCAAAAGCGAATACAAGCTGCCTTGTATTTGCTGCAGTAGGTTGTCATGACAACTGGAAGTTTCTTTGTGTACAGCTCAGGAAGATATGATTATTTTGTGGTCAAAGCAGACAACTTTCAACAGTTCTAGTACAAAAGTGTGCAAAGTTTGTATATGTAAAATTATAACTTTTGATACATTAATCATAGAATCATAGAATAGTTAGGGTTAAAAGGTACCTTCAATGGTCATCTAGTCCAACCCCCATATTAATGATAATATATCCAGCAGATTATGTGCATTAAAAAAAATAAACAAGCCTAACGGTTTTCAACGTTTTGATATTCATAAGAAAATTTTAGGTTATTAATGAAAAAAGTGTAAATCTGATTTTAAACAATATTGGGGTTTATTTTAATTCCAAATAAGGTTGGTTCCAGAGCCTTTTGTAGTCAGTGAGTAGACTCTGAGATTTTCGATCAATAATTACACTGTTTGTGCTGTTCTTGTTGAAGCAAAGGGTAAGTTTTTCCATCATAATGGAATGAATTTCCTGTAAGCAATTTTGTTTCTAGTTCCTAGACAGCCTTTCAGCTGCTCAGAAATACTGCCTAAGCATTAGAGCCAAACCCACCAGAGCTAGTAGAAACTGCAGTTCATTTCTAAGTTCTCAGTTTGCTCTACAGATGTGTATATCCTTCAGCATATAGTCCATTCTCAAAATAGCTATATTATAACTCTTCTGGTGCCCATTACTTTGCAGGTATATTCTTCCCTCCTGCTTTTAATAAAAATTTTTTCACACCTTATCTATTACTCTTTGCATTTAATTCAGTTGATTTTGGAGTGTTTTATGGGACCTTTCTGTTTTACAATTAAATTTTCTTTTCAGGACAAATAATTTCAAAAGGTCGGGAGACTTAGGCAGCTTTGCCTGTAGTCGTTTTACCTCACTAGGTTCCACTTGAAAGTCTTGCAGTCCTAAGCAAAACTGCAGAAGATATTTGCTCTGACTTTGTAAGATCCAGCTGTCTTCAGGACTAGTAGAATGAAAGCTCAGTTCCTTTATTATAATGAATGACTGTTAATGAGAATGAGTTAAAAATCTTAAAATTAGTTTTTCCTTTCTCTATCAGTTGCTGGTAGCACAGTATCACATAATGACAGAAAATTGGACAAGTATTGCCACCATTAAATCAGTCCAGATTCTTTACAAAATAGTAGGTTTTATTGGCATGAAAAGGATATGAAAATGTGCTATGGTGTCTTACAGACCAGAGGCACTTAAGAAACTCATTATTCTATGCAGGAATCTCCATGGTGAGCAATGTCTGCGTCTAACCTTGAATATAAATCTAAAGGATCTAAATTCCTTTAAATTCTCATGAATCTACCTCTCCACCATGATGAGGAAAACATTTATCTGTTTTACGACTAAAAGGTGACCAAACACTTCAAGAAATCACTGTGTCATATTTCTTGCCAACAGTCACATGTCTGATTCGTTTAATTTATAGCTGCATACTAGACAGAGCTGTGGTAAACCTGTAAGTGCTGAGCATTGGACCTGCACCACCCTGTAAAGAGTCCCTGTTCTTTGATAAATGCTACATCTGCAGTAGAACTTGAGCCAGCCGTCCATTTAACATGCGAGCTATAACTTCAAATATGAATTAAAATAAGGGAAGAGAAAAATGTAAACACAAAATGTTTTAATACACTGATTTTTAAATTATTTTCATACAACAGAAGAAAAGAGTCCATCTATTTGACACAGATTCATACTGCATTCAGTGTCATACTGTCAGAGCACCTTCTATTATTGAACAAGCAGACAATTTAGTATCAGTTGTAAGCTGTTGACTGTTGTGTCATCTGCTCTGCTAGCAGTAGAAAATCACAACGTGGACACATGTTGTTGTGTATATTTTTAAAGCTGCCAAAAAAAAATACCAGCCACTTGCAGCATTAGATAATGACATTTGGTTACCCCTCATTCCCAAGGGACTTTTTCCTTTTCAGACTTCCATGAAAAGAAATTTTACGCTTGCTGAGTAAAGCCAGAGAAATGAAGACACAGACTGTGATATTTTTTCAAGGGTTTTAAGTGATCTCTTATTTATCCACAGTTCAGACAATGAACAACTTTGAAGAGAGGAATGCAAAATGATATGGAGGCTAATCTACAACGTAGGGAACTGATTTGTGGTCTAGTTAGGCTGAACTTCAGATCAAATGCACTATAACATTTTCCCCATGTTAGAACTTAGTAGCACTAAAAGCTCATGATACCAGCTGCCTGAGAAATTGTCTTCACCCAAGACGGATGTAATTCCTAGCTAATGGAAGATATTAGCATCAACAGTTTATTTGTCCGATTAGTGTTTTGTGACCGCCAGCAGCTGCATACCTTGACCACGAATGAATCCTCAAAATGTTTTCTGTCCTCTGCCAATGTCAGCTTTTTCTTGCTCAGCTTCTGCTTTAGCTAGTTGCTCCATGAGCTCTTCTCATGCTGTACCTTCTTTGTAGCCATGCTGTAGAATGGGTAGAACTGTAGGTCATCTGCATTACACTAGCATTTGACTCTGTCTCCACTTCATTTTGTAGTCACTTGGTGAAAAGACAGTGAAATAATTGGTCCTTCTGAAAATATACAGATGCAGAGTCTTTGTTTCTTCCACTGCTCCTTGAACATGTGTACTTTAAGGAAAGTGTCAAATCCACTGATTCTGTTATTAAACCTGTACTTCTTCGAGGTAGGATGGCAGTGTCATATGGCTTTCCAAAGCAGGTATACCATTTTCATCATTTTACTGCCTTTTCTCTCTTCCAATTTCCCAGCCCCTAAATTATTATTATTGTTATTATTATAATTTGATGATTATTATTATTATCATCATAAGAATGTTTAAGACAGTAGACAGGAAAAGTGAGTGGAAGAATGCAATTTGGTTTTCATGCAAAATCAGACTTGGAATAAAAATAAACTACACATAAATACAGAAATAAAAATACAATTCCTTTTTCTCCAGGTGGAATGAGAATATTTCCAATCTACTGAATTCTGCTTTATTTTAAAACTCATGATATTTTTTTGACCAGTTTAATTTTTTTTTACTTATCCATTTCTACTTTGATGCTGGATGTCACAGTCTGCAAAGCTTTGCTGTCTTAGAAGCCATATCATGTCCCTTTTTGATGTCATACCACCTTACTATTGAATTAAGGCTACCTAAAGTCCATGCCAGTGATGCTTCCAGGAGTATTGAAGAGATCTTTCAGTACAGCAGCATTTTTCTTGTCATCTTTTTTACATCTGTAGGAATATGTAATTCTACTAATTAAATGTTAAACACAGAGGACAGTTTTAAGACTGGGAGGAAAGTCTTTGTCAAATGCATAAACCACAAAGGAATAAGATGTTGCTATGATATTCTTTTTTTTCTCTTCCTGGTACAGTGAGCTTATCCAAATTACGAAATTCTGTGTTGGACTGATTTGTTCAAGAGCATAATACAGAAATTCATACTTCAGAGTCAGTCAAACCCTTGGGAGTCTTGACTTCAGTAAGAACAATTGATCTGGACTAGGTTTCTGGGATTTCATTAGGATCATTCTTTTGGAGAATTAGGAAATCACAAAGGATAAGGAAGAAATGAGACTTTTCATCTAGGTGTTGCTGTCTTCTTGATTATGAAGTCACTGTTTCCCCTTGGAGGCCTCCCAAATGCAGCCCGCTTCCTTCTCCTCCCCCTCCTACTCTGTCTCAAAAATAGTTACCAATGATTGCTTCCTTTTGTTGCTGAATAGTAATAGCTGTGGAAACAATCAAAGCTTGTTAGTGGTGTTACTACTCACTGATGTCTCCTTTAGTCTTGTGGGGATGGTACCATAAGTTTTACTACTTACTGGCCTTGTTATAACTATCCTGTGTTTCCCTGAGACTTGGGGAAAGGCTGTGGGATGTCAGGCTAAACCTCTCCTTTATTGGCTTCTCATTTTTTTGTACCTTCTTGACTTCTGTTGTCATGGGCTGCTGGGAGATGGATAAATTGGGCAGGAGGAAAGTACTTATGTAGTTTTCTGGGGAAGCTAACAATTTGAGCTTTTGCAGCATATTTTTTACCTGCATAAGATGTCACGTTATTTGAAGGTTTAGGACATACTTGTGTTAAAATTTCCATGATATCAGTACTGAAGCTGTAATGTCTCAGATGCAGCTACAATGTATTTTTGCTGTGTGCTGCAAACCTGGTGTTTGCAGAGTTGCATGTCATGGAAATTTGTGCTAGGCAGCTAGAACTGAATGAGAAAAAAAAACAAAAAACGTTTTTGCATATGCATATGTGTTTGCATATCAAATGTAAAGGTAGCCCTGTGAGCTGCTTGTTCCTAACTCCTTTCTGCTACAATTGCAATTAAAACATTAAGCAAAATACTGCTATTTTTTTTCCCTTCAGCTCCCATAGTCCCACCCCATTTCATTATATTAAAGAGACATGTTCACCTGGCTGTTTAACTACTTTTGCAGAAAGCATGCTACAGTATGTGTTGTTTTGGAAAATGGCATGCATTTATGTTGTTTCTCATGCAAACAATTATTTCATATGTACTCTGCTGGGTTTGACAATGATTAATGAATACTCTATGTAATTCTACAAAGTCATCAATAATAACTATTTTCCTTCAGAATCTAATACAAACCTGAGGTAGGTTTAATGGGTACATATTAGCTTTATTAATAATATTAATGCCACTATCTGACTGTTTCCTTTCTTAAAAGTAGAAATGATTTTGCTAATTTTATATTTAATGGCCAGTAGCATATTCGGAATACATATTCCAGTTCTGATGAGATCAAATATCCATGTTCCATGATGTGTTTTATGCAAATAAAAGATGCATAACTCATTTTAAAAGAATGTATCGTGACAGTAATTTATAAATCATTCCATTAGCTTTCTATCATTGCAGCTTTTGGAAGCTTCATCTATATAATCTGCTGTCTTGTACCTTGATGTGTTAAATATTTCCTTTTTAAGACTGTAATGTCAGCCAAATGAAACAACCGAGCATGTTAATTCATGTTTAAAGCAGGCATTGGGTTGTCATCTTGCAGCACGACTAATTCAATGTTGAAGACTTCGTTACTACCTATTATCAATTTCAAATAAAAAACCAAACATGCCATTAACAAAAAGCAATACTTACTTGGTAAGGATTCTGCAAGGTCTGTTCTACTAGTCCACAGATTGAAGTGATGGAGCCAGATTTAGAAGTAGCTTATTAGGTACATGCTGCTTCAATAGTTACAGCTTTTCTATTTTTTTAACTGAAAGACCGGATCGTTTTCTTTTAATGAAGCCAGCATAGAATGATATGCTGTCCATATTGCTATGATAGCATAAACTTCCAGAGCAAAGTCAAGCAATTGCAGAACGATTTACCAAGGGTCATTCCCTATTAACTTACCAGCACTTAACTGTGTAGTTATAAACTTTAACAGCATTAAGGAGGGTCATGGTATGTCACAAACGCAAGAAATTACTAGTTAGTCATGTACACTTGAGATTGAAAGTGATTGAGTCAGTATTGTTTGTGAATATAAGAAGAAAACTGGGTAGAGCCAAAATCTTTCAACTGAAACACCCACTGGATTCCCTTAAGAGGGGAAAAGGCTCTGATTACAATCAAAATGCAGTACCTGCTACTCTCCACCACTCTGGTGGCTGCATGCTTCTAGAGCTCCAGCACTGAGAAAGGAATGTAAGGAACTGCTCTGCTCCAAAGGGATCACACAAATGTGGAAAACTAAGTATTCTATTTTGCCTCTGATATTTGGGATGTAAAATTTTAAGCATCGCATTTGTGAATGTACACAAACCATTGCGACTATAAAGGCATGCAGTTATTGTTATAAAATCTTCCACATGTATCTACATATTTAATAATGAAACCATACACACTTGTGAAGTTTTAGTGATATCACCATTTAAAGTATTTAAACTAAGATTAATTTCTAAGAATTGTGCCTGTGTAGAACCCAACACAAATGTGTACATCATGGTGCAATAGCCAATTATTTCTGTAGAGAAGAGACCATTCTTTAAATTTAGCCCTGGATTTTGAAACATTCTACTTCAAATTGTCTTTTCCCCAAGGATGCTTTTGGATAGGAATGCATCTTTGATGCATTTATCCATTGGTAAGTACTCTGAGTAGTCAGGTTTTAGCTTATTCAGATTTGGCTTGTCCCAAAGACTGAACCTTTCATCTCCCATGTGAAGACAGAGGTAAACTCTGTTTTCACCCATATTCTGCATCATTAGCTTGCCAGAGTAAGGTGGGGAGGTGACCAGTGGTTAGCCACACCTCTGTGCCTTGACTTGAAAAAAAAAAAGTGTTGGGAAAAGGAAATGATAATTCATTACATTAACTTATTGCACTGGTGCAGTTGAATTTTTGCATGAATCCCAGAAAACAGTGGGCATGCTCAGGAGCTACCCCTTACAGTTGGTCCTCATGAGCTGTCAGAAGATTTGGGTTTATTGATCCCACCGAATTTTGAACATTGAACAATGCGCAAGACCTGGGTATTGAGACAAGGAGGCACAAAAGCATAAAATGTAATCAGTTCTAAGTAATGTTAAGTTTGATGGCTTTGTAATGGAAAATAACTGAGGTGCTTGAAGGTAGTTGACATAGTTTTAGGTCCTTAGGACCTTAGTACAAAAAGTGTAAGAAAAACAAAATAGAAAAACAGGACTTGGTGATGGGCAGTATCTGGGATGTCCAGGATGGGCACAGTTTAAGTAACTAATAAGTAGAAGAACAGAAGATTGCTATGTTTGGGTGAACACTAGCAACATATATCCAAGGGAAAGATTAAGATTAGGGATAGTTAATCCTAATCCGAGTAAAGAAAATTATACCTGCATACAAAGATATATTACAGCAGGAACCAGAGTAGCAGATTATGTTTGTTTAAATGCCACAGGCGTAGGTCACTATTCAAATTGCAATCACACTATTAATATAGATGGTATTGTGGTTCAGTGGTGGCCCGTTCCTGAAGGGAAAGGATGGTATTGGTTATGTGGAGAAAATGCTTATAAGACCCTACCCCCCAACTGGAAAGGGGCTTGCACCTTGGGTGCCGTGATACCCAGTCTTACTGTTACTGACATGTATCCTTCTGGAACCTGGGTTAGAAGTTTTGCTAAATGGATTAAAGCAAGGGTTTAACCCTATTGCTGAATGAAACACCACATTTCAGTTTTGTGAGATGGCTAATTCCATGTTTGGGAGTAAGTGAATTAGGTAAGGCAATCATAAATATCTCAGCAACCATAGAGGAAATAGAAAGTAAAACCATTGATATAATCCAAGTGGAACAAGACGAGATAACTAGCCTATCTAAAATGGTATTACAAAACCAAATGGCTCTAGACATGTTATTGGCTTCACAAGGAGGCGTTTGTTCCATAATCAATGGAAGTTGCTGTTCCTACATAGATCAAAGTAGCAAGACTGAAACAGATCTGGAGAAAAACAGGACCTGGGGATGGGGAGTATCTGGAACTAGCAGATGTCCAGGATGGGCACAATTAAGCTAACTGATAAGTAGAAGGACAGGATGATTGCTGTGTTTGTGGTGTTAATGAACCCATTAAGCTGGTGTAAACATCTACTGGGGAGTATCTGGGACTAGCAGAGGTCAAGGATGGGAGTAGTTAAACTAACTGATAAGTAGAAGGACAGGATGATTGCTATGTCTGTAATGTTAATTAAACTGGTGCTTCAAAGACTGCCAGAAGTTATGAGGATTGTTGGAAGAAGTAAACGACCCTGGAAGACCACCATTACATTTTTGTATGCATGAGGAAAACTTTCTGGAAAATGATGTAATACATGCATAGCCTCATGGACATGTATGTATGCTCAGTGACTATATTAGGACGGCTTGTGTAGCAATACGGTGACACACGTTAGGAGGAGCTATCCCTCATGTCTCCCTGAGCAGCAATAAAGAATACCTGCTTGTCAGCTTGAAAACTTCATTGGCGAGTTTGTTCCTGGAGTTTTCTCTGAGTCAGTGTTCAAGAAGGCAGATCTTTCCAGCAACCTGGGGCAAACTCAACTGCAACACCTCCCTTTCTCCAGAGAAAAACCAATAGACCTTGCTTCTTAAAATGCCTCTAGGCTGACAATGAACTTCAGCACGCATTGCTTCTAACAGCTGCAAGATACAGACATAGAGCAAAAGTTTCTAACTTATGACTTGTGGTGGCTTTTGTAGTAGAATGGTTCTCATGTAGCCGTAGGACCTTGTAATTGCATCCCTTGTGTTCCCATTTGCTTTAACCACTGGTGGCATGGAAAATGTTTGACTTCTCTTTATTCTGTTTTATTTATTTTTCCAGATCACCAAGGCCACTGCATAACTCTATAGCTGGTTTTTGCATGATAAGGTCTTTTGGCTAGCAAATTCTTTCTCTCAGGCTCCATTATACATTAGGAGCAGACTGGTGAGTTCAAGCCACATACAAATGGTAAGTAATTATGTGTCAGGACCTCCAAGACATGTATGGGGAAGGGAGGAAGAACATTGCATTTCTTATGAGAAACATCTTTTCTTTTTTTTTTTTTTTCCAATGCTCTGACATGAAAGGAGGGGAAACATGGTTTCATTTGCAGATTTTGCTTTTGCCACTGCCATACTGTCATGGTTTAAGCTCAGTCGTAAATCAGGAAACCACATAGCCTGCTCATTCACTCGTCTCCTTCCTCTCCCCTCCTCCCGGAGGGATGGGGAGGAGAATGGAAAGAATGTAACTCCCACAGGCTGAGATAAGAACAGTCCAGTACCTAAGGTGTAACACAAACCACTGCTGCTACCACCAATAATAACAATAAGGGAAATAACAACGGAAGAGAATACAACCGCTCACCACCGACCAATACCCAGCCCCACCCCAGCAGTCCTCTAGCCCTTTTGGGTAACTGCCATTTACATCCTGGGCATGACGTGCTGTGGTATGGAATACCTCTTTGGTTAGTTTGGGTCAGGTGTCCTGTCTCTGCTT
>WYDI02025470.1:13120-63409 GCA_009867235.2 Psittacus erithacus | reverse complement strand
CATGGCTTCACTAAGGGGAAATCCTGCCTGACCAATTTGGTGGCCTTCTATGATGAGGCTACGGAACTGATGGACAGGGGTAGAGCAGTTGATGTCATCTGCCTGGACTTGTGCAAAGCGTTTGACACTGTCCCACACGACATCCTTGTCTCTATAATTGGAGAGCCATCAATTTGATAGGTGGGCCACTCAGTGGACAAAGAACTGGCTGGATGGCTGCATGCAGAGTTGTGGTCAATGGCTCAGTGTCCAGCTGGAGACCAGTAACAAGTGGTGTCCATCCGCTGGTGTTGGGACTGGTCTTATTCAACATCATTGTCAGCCACATGGGCAGTGGGGTTGAGTGCACCCACAGCAACTTTGCTGATGACACCAAGCTGAGTGATTTGATTGATATGCTGGAGGGAAGGGATGGGATACAGAGGGACCTTGACATGCTTGTGAGGTGGCCAGTGCCAGTCTCATGAAGTTCAGCCAAGCGAAGTGCAAGGCCCTACCCCTGGGTCCAAGCAACCCCAGGCACAGCTACAGGCTGGGCAGAGAAGGGATTCAGAGCAGCCCTGTGGAAGAGAACCTGGGGGTATTGGTCGATGAGAAACTGTGCATGAGCCAGCTTCAGTGTGTGCTTGCAGCCTAGAAAGCCAACTGTATCCTGGGCTGCATCAAAAGGAGCGTGACCAGCAGGACAAAGGAGGTGATCCTGGCCCTCTCCTCTGCTCTCATGAGACCTCACTTGGAGTATTGTGTACAGTTATGGTGTCCTCAACATAAAAAGGACATGGAACTGTTGCAACAAGTCCAGAGGAGAGCCATGAGGATGATCAGGGGACTGGAGCACCTCTCGTATGAAGACAGGCTGAGAAAGTTGGGGCTGTTCAGCCTGGAGAAGAGAAGGCTGTGTAGAGACCTCATAGCAGCCTTCCAGTATCTGAAGGGGGCCTACGAGGTTCTGAGTAGGGACTTGTCATTACAGACTGTAGTGATAGGAATGGGGCAATGGGTTTAAACTGCAACAGGGGAAGTTCAGATTAGATATAAGGAAGAAGTTCTTTATTGTGAAGGTGGTGCAGGTTGCCCAAAGAAGTGGTATCCCTGGCAGTGTTCACAGCCAGGTTGGACAGAGTCTGGGCAACATGGTTGTGTGAGATGTCTCTGGTCATGGCATGAGGGTTGGAACTAGATGATCTAAGGTCCTTTCCAACCAGAACCATTCTATGATTCTATGACCAGAGCCATAAGAGGACTGGAAATCAAGTTTTTCTAACTGGTTACAGGGCGAAGAAGGGCTCCAAGCCATTTAAGTATATACCGGCAGCAAAAGTAAGTAAATGCTAAGTATCTGGGGGGAATCTGACTTGATGATTTGGTTGAGCTGTAGGACTTGTTTTAGGATTACTGCCTGATCCTAATGTTATGTTATGTTTACAGCAGTCATGCGGCAGATGAGACAGTGTCTGCAGGGCTGTGTCATACTTCTTATTAGTGGCAATTCTCAATATTGTTGTGAAAATGTATCAGACTTCTTGTTTCATCTTTGTTCTCTAAAAGGAGAGGAAAACAAAGGAGGCCACCTTTCTTTCCCATTACAGCTTTGGGTCACCTGCAGCTACATAATTTTTATACCATCCATCACATGAGGGAATGGAAGGTCAGTTGACTGACTGATATTTCCCAAGTGAAGTGAGTGTTGGGAAGAGTAATGGTGTTTCTGTTAGTGTATCTGTTTTCTATTAAGCATGCTGAGATAAAACAGCAAAGTATATATTAGAGATGGCGTTCTGTCTTGTCAAAAGGCAGTGATTGCTACATTTAGCTCTTAAATCAATTCAAAATCTTGACAGAGATTTGCTGAAGTCCCTCAAATAATCAATAGAGCTATTTTTATCTCTTAAATTAGTGAGGCTTTTAAAAATAATAAAGACATCTTTGTAATGACCAACCAAACTGTTCCAGATTTGGGTCTGTTGCTCTGTGTGGTTGGGGGTGGTGAGTGAAAGGGGTTATTTAGGCACTGCCTTTGTTCTATTCTGCAGGTTTATAACCCCAAAAATAAAATTGGAAATGTTTCTGGCAGTCATCCTCCCTGCACAGATGGCTTTCCTCCCAGTTTTGGCAAGCCTGATTTCAGTATAAAACTGAGCAATTATTAGAAAGTGAAATATTGCATGATATAATACCGCTATCACCACGATCAACATCATGACAAATGGAGTGTTCATTGTTTCTGGTACCATGCTAGTGTCCTAGTGCCACTGTGGTACTCCTGCCTTTAAAACCTGTAAACGTGTACCCTTGCTGCTGCTGGTGATGTGTAGATAGAGGAGCAGAACAGAGCAGATGCTTTAGCAAGGAACTGTGGCCATTTTTTCATTTGCGTTGGCTCTATATTTCAGTGCAGATACCACTGAACAGGTGGCTGATGAGGCCCCCGTGGACTGTTTACAGTAAAGGTTACAACCAAAATCGATAGGCCTGGGATGCTTCTAATTCCATCTGGGAGATGTTCATCTTCCATCTGACTGTTCCCGCTCTGAACAGCAGCATCCTATTAACGCTGCAGTCATCAGGGATGTCTCACTCGGGTCAACAGAAGGTTTCTCCTATTTAGGCCTCCATTTGTTCTTACATTTTCTTTCTGTACTGCACTGGATCGAGCAGTAATGTTGATCTTGACAAGACAGGTTGCCAGCATTAAGCATGCTGGGTTTTGCCTACTGACTTGACACCTGCTACTACTGTTTGGCAGGCCGAGGCTCATCACTGCTGCCTAGGGGTTGTCCAAATCTTTTCAGCTTATCACTTACTGAAGCAGGAGCTAGTAATGTTACATATCATAGCTGACATTATTGTGCGTGATGTATGGCCTTGTAAAGTTGCAAATGAGGGGAGAGGAAAGCTGGTAAGGACTCACATTTGCACAAACCTGACCAAAATAAGCAAGTACTACTGAAACTTGCATGAAAAGTACTCTGTATTTTGGCTGAAATTTTATTTTAGACATGCATTTTTGCAAGTCTTAGTGGGAAAATCCTCATGGTCCATGTATCTGTGTTTCCTCAAACTAGTAATTAAATTTTTGTTATTCTTTTTTAATGAAGGTAGAGGCTGTTGCTTACTGTATGTGGCAAAATCATTCTCATTGGTGTCTTTCCCTTGGACCTAATAGTCACATCTGGCATGAAGCCTACAGCAGCTGGGCAATGAGTAAGCAGTACTGAGTCCTATTAAAATGGTAGTAAAGCATGTATGACAGAGGGCACCTATGTATTCCTCTTATAGTCAGGGAGAATTTTTTTATGCGTGCTAAAGATGGGAGAGAGTGCTTCATACACATAATCCAGGGTCAATAGGGATGCCAAACAGGTGGGGACTTCCTTTGGGCAGTGCCTCCCTCCCCTCACCAGCACTCAGAAGCAACCTCTTGTTACTGTATGATTTGAAGGAGTATAGGTGATTACCCCAATGCATTTGCACACCAGCCTCTCTGGCATAAGGGCCAGCTACCTGGAGTGCTAAAGTGATTTTTTGGCCACTTGAAATGAATGGCCAGCTGTCGAGACAACAGGAGCAGGGCAGGAAAGAAAAGATGAATGATAGCCGCATCATCAGTCACAGAAAGATGTTGGAGGTTAGTTGTGATGATGGGCACAGAGCTGACATTAAGTCTCAGTGGCCACCTGCACCACCATTGAGGTGACTGAGCAGCAATTGACAGAGAAAGGACAACATGAGCAAGAAAGCTGGCCATCCCAGGCACTGTCCTGCCATGTGCCAATCAGTTGCAATGTCTGGCACTCCATGCTGTGTCTTGCTGATAGCTGCTTGTGTCTCCTCTCTCTTGAGCTCCCTAAGCACCTGCTGAGCTTCTGTTCATTCACATCTGTCTGATCCCCTTGGCACCACTCAGCCCGGGCATTTTGCATGATGCCTTCTGCTGCCAGGTGCAGCCGTGCAAGGTGGCTGAGAGGCTACTAGCCCACCACCCAAACAGTTATAGCCAAAGGATGCTCTCCTGAACAGCTCCACTGTGCTGGCCCAACTGCCCTCATTTTCTGGAAGCTGCAGCCTGCAGGTTGTATTCCTCTCTTTTTGCTGTTGTTGTTGCATTATTCCTAATTCCTTTCTCTGTCTTGCACAGAACTCTTGTCTTTTACTTTTTAGAAACTGTGAATTTAAAGGGGTAAATAGCAACAGCAGCATCTTCCAGTCAGAGATTTCCTAGTGGTTAGCCAAAAGAGATGAAGGATGCTTGCCAGCATTGCATGGCAAAATCTCACCATAGCAGGGAAACAGCGGTCAGGCCAGGCGAGTGGTGTCTGCATTCTGCCTTCAGCATGACAAAGCATGTGCTGTGTAGATTAATATGTACTTCTTTATTGTGGTAGGTAGATCTCACTCAGTAAGTCTCTTTCGATGAGAAACTGAAATAGGATTTGGGTTTCTGAGGATTTCGGTTTCTGATTCACTTGTATGCCTTCAAAGCTCTTACCACAAGAGAATCTCAAATCTTTTTGTTACCGCTGTTATGAAGCTCAGAACAGGTTCTTCCCTTCTTTTTTATAGTCCTTTTGTTTTTTCCAGAAATTGCTGAATGTGGTGAGAATGGCTGTTTGCTGCGCATTTCCAGGGTCAGTTCACAGAGGCTGCTACTTTTTTTGTCATGCATTTTCCCTTATGCAGTAATTGAAATTCATTTGGCTTCAGTTTTCAGTTTCCTCACTGTTTGGTTAAGTGCTGTTCCTTCTCACTAGAGTTACTGTCTTTTTGAAGAGTAAGTTATTTCTACATGTTTGTAGAAACAAATTAATTTGTTGGAGACATTCATAGGTTTTTATGTCCATTAGGTTTTCTGGTCTTGCTTCATGCATAACACAGACCATTGAACTTTGTCTGGAAATTTTCACATTAAGCTTAATAATTTGTGTATCAAAATGCAGCTGTCCTGTATGAACACAACCCACCATGGTATAAAGGAGGTTTGTGATAAATGACTATAACAAGATCTGTCCATTACTGAGGAGGCTTACTGTGCCATGGGAAAATTCTGACATGGTTACATACTTGAATTTTACTTGGAATTACACTGGGGTAAGCTGAACACACAGTGAGGCCAAAGCAACGAGATGGGAGGTTTTCTAACATGGAAGAATGTCCCTTTCAATAGTTATTTATAGATATATCAATGCAGTCATTGCCATTGGTGTTGAATTTTTTCTCAAGATGAAATCTGGCCTTAAACTTTTCTGGAGTTTACCAGGAAGTTAGCTCTTCCACTGAAGCTTTTTCTTGCGATTTGTACAACCTTGCTGGAATTTAGAAGCTGTAGATATAATAACCTGATTACTAGGGTATGTGGCAACAGCCATGTAATCATATCCAATTGAATATGCAGTTATTTTATATGCATTGCCACCCTAACTGTTATTTATTAAATGCTAAAAATATCAGACAGCAAAGAGCAGAGCTCATCATGGTGGCCTGTAGATGGCTCAGACAGGCATGCATCACCACAGTGGGAGGCACCTGGCATGGAAAAATTAGACTTTTCTCCTTGGTTTGGAATGATCATTGCTTTCCTAGCTTCAGAAACTCCCATCATGCCAGTAACATGGTTTTTATAAAATTAAATCCCTTTATGTCAAGCATCTATGTATGTGAAGGGGTATATGTATATGAATATGTATATTTGTATTTATACGTATATGTATTCATAGGCTTTGAGTGATTCTATATAATCGTAATAGCAACTATATTGCACAGGTATCCAAATGTCATACTTAGAGGTGGTTCACCTTTTGGATGCAGTGTGCAAATAGAAAAGCTTATTCCATCTAGGAAGGCAAAACTTTGATTTGTATATACATTAAGAGATCATATGGTTTATTTATACTTAATCATAGAGTATGACAGAAAGGAGAGAGCACAAAAATAACCAAACAGGTCATCTTACATACGTATTGGAAGCCATCAACTTCAGAAAGAAGAATCAAAGCACTGAAGTATCTTAAATATCTTGCATAAAGTTATATTAGTACTGGTCTTGGGCATGCAAGAATCAGATTAGTTAGGAGTCTGACACTTGGAAGAAATATCTTCTATTCCACCTACTCAATGGCTACAAGTCATTGCATTAGTCAGAGGTTTTAAAATATGCTCTTAAATATTTGCAGTGCTGTATTTTATTTGCATGTCTGCTAATAAAAGAACACCACCAAAACTCACTCTTCTTGTCATCATTAGTTTCCTTCAACAGGAGCAGCGATCATGTTTTGAGTGGGGAGAGCTGGAGTTCTTGGAGCAAATTCTCCTCAACAAGTATGGCTTAATTCAGGCCGACTTGAACAGCAGTGGTCTACATTACATTGACTGAAGATCTCTCCATTGATGTTTGCAAAACTTTTGTGTGAAGACAGTGCCTGTACATGCTCAGCATCACAGTCTAGTCACTCATGCTTCATCAGACACTGTGTTCACAAGCACTTTTGATTAGAGAGTCATTTCAGCACAGTTGCAAGTGAGAGCATTTGCATCACTCCCAGGAGCCCAACCAGAGCTGAGTATTTGCTGGAAAGGAAACTTGCACTAAAAATAAGCGTGACCTTCTCGAATCAGCACTTTTCTGAAATTCCACTGAAACAGTGTAGCTCTCTCCACCATTGTAAGAACAGCAAACTTTTATGTTTGAATAGTTACCTCCTAGTAAAATACTGCCTTTGAATTCACCTTGAGTCCTACTTGATGTTATTTTATTGGCACCGGCATTGATACAGATGTGTAGTCCGCTTGAATCATTGACAGATCGAAGTACGCATTTTGCAAATACTTTTACAAATTTGAACAGTTATGTTAACACTGCAGCAACAGAGCATTATGCTTTTTTTCCCTCTTCTCCTTTTTTGTTCCCCAGAGCCTACCCTTAAGAGTGACAGAGAATTTCAGTTTTTGTTAGAAGGCAACATGCCAGTTCATTTGTTGGTTAATTCTTTTCAGGTAAAAGGTCTGGCCTGATCGCATGTATGTAAGATGGCAAAGTAAGTGTGCTAGGCATTGCTCATTTTCCCGGAAGCTGGCCCCGGTGTGTATTTACACAGAGCAGTACACATGTCTGAAGGAGAAGTAGGGAATCATGATGCAGAATCACCCACAGGAAAAGTTTTTAAGCTGTAAAGGGAAGTGGCAGCTATATGTCTTCAGTACCGTAATACTTTCCTCATGTAGTGCACACACTGTTAGATGGTGGATGATGTGCTGATAGGGAGTAACAGAGAGAAGCTATTCTTATGCTCCAGAGTCTTACTGTGAGCCAAGTTCTTTGAATCAACAGCCTGCAGGCTGATACTGTGGATGAATACGGTTTAAGTGGAAGAATTGGATTGCTTGATAAGTTCTTCCCATTAAACTGTTTCTCCTCATGTGAGTTTCAGAAAAGAATTTTGCATTGGACTGTAATAATTTCAAGAAGGCAAGAATTTCAATCTGTTTGTAAATGAAATATACAAATGTTTGTTTTGTCACTTTGCAGTGTACTTATGGGGCAAAATTTCTAAAGCAGCAAAATTACATCTTGAAAAATTGGGTAGAGAGAAAGGATTTAATCCCCGTAATGTGTATATCTTACTTTTAATTCAAACCTTTTGAGGGAAAGTGTGTTTCCAAGTATTATGTTTACTTCTGCTGCTTATTTCTACCTGGGGCCTTCCTAAGGACCCCAAATGGCAACAAATAGAAAGAAACAGTGCCTGCCCCAGACAGCTAGGAGTGAAGAGAAAATATAAGAGGTGATTAAAGAGAAAAATGAAGGAAACAGGTAAAGAAAGTGTCTGAAGGCAGACACAGCTGTGTCAGTAATCATACATAGCTATCGGCCTAACCAGTGCTAGATAGAAATGCTTCTCGTGGGGCTTGTGTGTACTATCTTCTAGTATGAATTCTCACATAAGGTATAATAGACAGTCGGTGTCTGCATTGTGTTTCATTTATTCTTGCTATTTTTATCCTTTGCCATCCATCTGACACTTTGTTCAGTTAAGGTGTCGGTCATTGATTTACATTAAATTTTATTTTTTTCTAGTCTCAGTCTAACTCAGCCTCTCAGTTATTTTGTTGATAGATAGAGAGAATCAGCCAAGTTTCCAATTTGTGTGTTTGAATAGCAGTAGGCAACACAGAGTATAATAAATCATTAGTCCTTATGGACTGTATTGCCCTACAATGGAGTCCCTACTCCAATCCAGTTATAGGAGCTAAAATTTCATTTGAAAGCAAATATCTGATAAAACAACTTAATTATTGTGACATTTTTGAATTGGGTAAAAGATGAGGAATCAACTGTGTCTATGAAATTACAAATGAAAATGCAACACTCCAGACTTGTTAATGTTTTTTTTGGCACTGAGAAAGGAGACATAAGTATCTAATATTAAATGGTGTTGCAGAAGGGCAGGTTAGCACTTTGTTTAGCAAATTAAGTTTCAAAGACTCTGTAGGTTATGAAGTTTGACTTTCTGCCCATAAATCTTGAATGACTGACAGGGTACTGTAAAATAGTTTTGTTCAAAAGGAATCTTTGGCAGGCGGCATCAAAGGTTTGAAGCTCTGGAAGGGATGAAAAGAAAACCCCACTTTTACACTAATTTCCCCTGCAGATCAATGTCTCTGTGAAATTTGCCTGGGAATTATGAGCTATTTACTGTATTATGTGCTGTTTTCTTTCACTGTATCCAGAGGCCCCTGTGGTTCCTTTTATCTTCAAGATTTAGGGATATTTTTGTACATGAAATGTGAGTGAGTGAATGCGTCAGTGGAACACAGGGAAAAAATGCTGGGTTTAGACAGTTCTGTTCTCCCTTATTTTATCGCAAGTTGGAATATTGGTTTTGTGGCACCTAGATTTATGGGTGCATATTTTTATGGTAAAGCCCAATGACATGTTATGCATGCTCCATCAAGTTCTTTCAGTGTTTCTTCACTTGATTCACAACTCTGCAGGGTATGAATCAGGCCCATGGTATTATCCTTAATCTCTTTTTAACCAGAAAATATAGTGTGCTTTTTTTTTTTACTTATGGTGTGTCATTGTATCATCATCTAATTATCTCAGCCAAAGAATGGGAAAATAAAACATTTCCTAGAAAACTCTCGTCAGCTGTCAATCAGTGTAGGAGATTAAGTTTCTTTATTGCATGTAAACAGTTGAGGCAGAAAATTCTTTGTAACTCACAGGTAATGAAGTCTATCCTCAAGCAAGATGGGACACTGTTGAGGCATGGGCTAAAGGGAAACTGGCGCGGTAGGGCAGTTTCTGCTTAGAAACATGGCATACTTCCTCAGGTACGGTGAGATGCTTGAGGAGAAGGAAAGCTCCCTTTGCTTTCCATTGACTGTTTTTAGTTTTCTGTCTGCAGTGGTTAAAACTGAACCAACAGAAGGTGCTTAAGCCTGTGTTTGTTTTCCACAGGGTGAAGTGAAGAAGTGAAGCCTCCCAGCTGAACTACTATGAGGTCAGAAGCCTTGCTGCTATATTTCACACTGCTACACTTTGCTGGGGCTGGTTTCCCAGAAGATTCTGAGCCAATCAGTATTTCGCATGGCAACTGTAAGTATAAGAGGCCAGAGGACTTCATTTGCTTAATCAGGGGACTTGAACAGTATTTTGTTGAATGTAATGAATATCTCAGATCAGCCAGTTAACAATCTCAGATGCTAATATAGGAACGTGACTTTTTCACGTTGACTTATGGCTACTAGGTGGAAAACTGCTTGAACTTCCAGAACCATGACCTTCCTCCTTCTCAAATAGACATTTCCACCGCATAATCAAACCACATATCTTGCTCTATCCAGCAGCAAAGGAGAGAAGCCTTCTCCCCCCTTCCCTGTCCTGTAATCAGTGTCCCTCACCTGACTTGCAGAAATGTAGTTCTGGATGACCAGTGAAGTACCTCAGAGTATCAGGCGTAGCACACTAAAGTAACCGAGCTTTGAAAGTATAATTTGTTGATCTAATACAAATAATTAAATTTACTCCTTTGAGCTCTGATGTATTCCACTTCAGCATTAGGCATTTTTTGCTAAGCTGGAAATGTATCTAAAAAACAAATCAAGACAAAGAATCTTTTGTAACAGAATCTCTCTTCTTTCTTACCAGCAGTAATTTGCAAACTCTCCAAAATCTAGGGTAATGCAGACAGCTGTGAATCAGTATCGGGATTTACTGGCTAAACAGGTGGAGAGCTTTCTGTGCATTTTGCCATGCCAGTCAGGCTTAGCATAACTGAGTCTTTCACATTTACCTCAGTTCAATTACAATTATGACAAAGAAAAGTCTTACAAAGTCCCAAAGGTTCAGGTGTTTAAAAAGAACTCTTTAGCGCCTGGGTCTCTAAAAGTATGCTAAAGGATAGCAAGACAGAAATTAGTAGGCTTACATTTAAGCCTGCTTTGGGTCAGGAATTTGATTTTAAAGTGAATTTCTTGCTTGTCATTGCTTGTTGTGCTTTGGGGTGGCCTTGGCACCTGTAAATCTGTCTGTCTTGGGTAACACCAAGACAAAAGACGGACTACAGGGGCACACTTGATGTGTTCCAGATGCTAATAGGCATCTGGGATAGAAGAACAGAGTGGAACTGCTCTGAGGTAAACCCTACTGAAACATATCTAGTGTGACCACTAGGTCTTTAGCACCAATAGTTTCACCCTCCAGAATCGTGATACTAGCCATGCAATCTTACATTCTTGCAAATGCAGAAATAGGCAGTCTTGATCCTTTTGGAGAAATGAAACATGGGATAGCTTCTTCCTCTGCGGCATGGCATGCTGAAATGCACATGAATGTACAGGCCCCCAGCTCATGATGGATCCATAGTTACAGGGGAATCTACTGGTACTGAACAGAGAGCAGCCTGGCAGTTAAACTTGGCATTTGCATGTAGGACTTGGTCAGAAGGATTAAGCTTCTGAACATAAATCCTGCCTGGGCTGTTTTACTTTGTTTCTCCAAGAGTTCTCAGTATCCGGATCACAGGGAAGTTCCTGTTTCTATCCAGTTTTATCACCAGGCTTTCTGACACACAGCACTCTTTGGGTGCTTTGCTGAAGCCATGATGGGAATCAATACTTCAACCAAGCTTAACAGAGAAAATACTGTTAGAGGACAGTAGCTAAAAACACTAAAGCAGAAGATGAGTTTCAGAAGAAATAGACTCCTTCAAACAGCTCCAGGTTTCTGGGAAGGCATATTGATGGGGAAGAAGTTCAGGGACGGCTAGAGGCTAGTCAGCTCTGTATAATATGCACATGCAGCAGTTCTGAGTTGATGATGATACTCATCAGAGGTTTATCCTCCTCCTGTTTTCTGTCATTTTGTTTATTTAATGAGTACCTTAGTTTGTGCATCTAGATGTCATGATCATGTATACGTGTGAAGCCTACCAGCAAGGTGGCCCTTGGGCAGAAGTATTCGCTGTTGTTATAGGCTGTGCACGGGATCAGCTGGGGAGCAGCAGCATACACCATGTATGCTGAAGTTTCATTAAAAAATTCATGGAAACACAGTGAATAAATACTCTTCCTGATAGAACAGGGGGAGAAAGCTGACTTGTCAATAGCATATGCTCAGTCCAGGGCTTCCAATCAGTATTGCTGTCCAGCTGCCAGAAGAACTGGAGTATCAGATTGGTTGCCAAATAATACGCAGTGATTTTCGTATTATAAAGTTCAACTCGTGGTTTCCCACTGTTTCTCAGAAATCCCCACAGCTGTTCTACAATGGCAGTCCAATCCTGTAGGAAACCCAGGGAGCTGGCAGCTTGAACGAAGGAAAGCCAAGTCTTTTGCTTTAACCACTACCAGTCCAGTCAGTGTGGTGATTGATAGGCCACTGTGAAACAGCTTTGTCCTGCTAGACACACTTTGGCAGCTAGGAGTAAGCATTTAAGCTTTGCAAACAGTGAAAGAAAAACTGTGAGAAAGGGCTGTGTACCTTTGTGCCAAGAGCTCCAGAACGGCTTTACACTCTAAAAACCCTTGCAGTTTTTGTCTTCTGCCAGAGGTGATGACTTTCTCCTTTGCAGCTGCAAAGACAACTGTAACCTTAAAGAACTCTCCAGCCCTCTGTACTCATGCCTTCCAACTCCAGGCTATGCTGCTGGGGCAGAACAGAAGCCACAAGAGCTGGCTGTAGCTGAGCCCGGTGGTGCTCCATGTTAGCGCTGTTTCTGTTTGTGATTCTCTTTTGACCCTGATTGTTTTTTTCCCTTTCCGCAGATACAAGACAGTATCCGGTGTTTGTGGGTCACAAACCAGCGCGGAACACCACACAGAGGCACCGGCTGGATATCCAGCTGGTCATGGTCATGAACAGGACCCTCTACGTTGCTGCTAGGTCAGTAGTCCCCTGTTTTGCTGCTCCTCCCTTACTGCTTTCAGGGAAGGAAGGAGAAGACTAGGGATATTCCGAGTTCTGCTTCATGTTAATTTCAGGATTTTCTCACACTCAGAGACAGGTTTGCAACCTGTTAGTAAGACACGCTGGAAACCTCAACTGAGGTTCGGTTTTGCAAGGTGCCGAGCCAGTCATTTCAGGTCTACACACCTCCACCTTCTTTTGGACTACACCTTGCCTCAGAAGCAGAGTAGTTGCCAGACATATTGTTTAGTCCCATGGAAGAAGGAGTTTGTCTTCATTCTGTAATTTTGTTTGTGCATACTGTTAATGACATATTCCAAAGAATGATTCTGCTGGTGCACAAGTGTGTTTTGGGACAAGAGTTATTAAAATGTAACGTTCTGGTTTAGGCATATTTTTGACGTCTTAAGACAAAAAAGAGGCAAACGTGTTTGCTGCTGTTCTTTTGTTGTGTTCAGCAAGGTTAATTGAATTAGGTGTATGGATTTTTTTGGAGAGGTATACTGTACAGATACAAACACATGCCTTTCTACCAAAATTGCATGTGGAGCAACTCCTTCAGTTTGAATAGCTCAGCATGGCACCGTGAGTGCCATACTGATGGTGGAGCTACACCAATTTATACAGCTTCCAACCTGGCACAGATCAGACATCAACACTTCCTCTCCCTGCCTGTTGCTAGCAAAGGAGATTAATGATCTTAGATCCATTACCTGATGGATGCAGGCTGAAGGAGAGAAGGGTCCAGATTAGCAAGGATGGGTAGTCTAATTTAGGAGCCCTTGGTCCCAAATCCCATTTGGGACCTGCTGCAGAGAGCCAGGCTGTTGCTGCCGATGGAAGAAGTGGTGGGTGGGGTGGCCAAGAGGTGAGAGGGAACAGCTGCTGAACAGGCAGCCTCTCACCACAAGCCCTGTCCTCAGAGTCCTTGGCAGCGGCTGGGAGCTGCCTGCCTTTCTTCTCCAACAGCCTCCTCCCATCTTGTGGGTGATCAGATGTGTCCTGTGTTATAAATCTGCCCGTCAGTCTCCACTTGGCACCAAGTAATTAGTTGCATTACAACAGCAGGGTCACTGAGAGCTATTGTCACTCATGTTCCTGGCTGGTAGACAACCACACTTCTAACTGGTCCCCTACCCAGGCATTGCTGTGGTACTGGCTAAATGCAGCTTCTTCAGGCTTCTCACATAGGCCAGTTTGTGTGGGGTGGAAGAGCTCTGGGTTCTCACTCATGCCAAGCCCCTGAGTCAAGTCTGTGCAAAGAGCGTGTATCGTTCCACGGGAGCTGCCGTGGTGTTGGTTGTACAGCACCAAAAGCAGCTAGCCTCACAGCAAGGCCTCCTTGCACTTTGCCTGAGCTCAGGGATTAGTATTTTTGCTGCATTTAGTGTGATAATGAGCGGGGTGGGGGAGCAGGCTGAAGGGGTTTGAAAAGTTGTGGCAGGATTTCCACCTTTTCATGGCTGAGTTCCCTTTGCTTTCCTTGTTTTCCTTTAAATTAGGAAATCATTTGCAGTGAGAAGGTGGTAAATCCGCTTTGTGGATTTTGCTCTGCTGTATTCATAGTTTGTTCCCAGACTGAGATTGACGCAATTAGACTGTCGCAGTGCCCGAGCAACTGGCATTGCAGCAGGAAAACCCAGCAAACATTTTGGGATATGAAACCACTGTATGCACAAATTATATAAAGAATGCTAACACTTGGGGGATGTGAAACATGCATTCTTACGTATTATGTGGCTATGTATTTTTATAAAACAGTTTACTACACTGAGAGTGCTCATATACTCCTAGGGTCTTGCAACCTACAAAAAAGAATAAAGGCGTGATCTGTTTTGTACTTACACAAACACAAAAAATATCTTCTTACACTTTGGTAACTCAAAAACTCTTTGACGTATTCTTTTCCCCCTCCACATGTAACTGAATGAAATCCCTGCTGGGCTGAGAAGCCTACATGATACTAGTTAAAATTCAAAGGTCATTTTTATCTTTAAGTAATAAAATTCAGAAAATGAGTCATCCTTGAGTAACTAGTGTGAATGAAAGTTTATAACTGCAATACTCCATCTCTTTTAGAGGTAATAGTAAATCTAGACACTGAGGCAAATTTGTACACAGTCAAAGGTGTTTCTCAAAGAGTTTTGTAGCAAGATTGATTGAAAACTGAAGCTAACATGACTCTCTTAGCTGTCATATCAGATGCTGCTTTCATGCTTTTTTTTAGACATTGAAATGCAGTGATGCTGAGTTAATGTTTATACCCAATTATCTGAAAAGCAATCAAAACAAATGCATAAACATTGATAGTTTCTATTTTGGGGTTGCTGGGTTTGGGTTGGGTTTTCTGTTTGTTTGCTTTAGAAAATACAGCTTTGATTTTGGATACAGCTTCTGTGTGCAGGAGAGGACTAACTCAGATTCGAGAGCTTCTAACAGTTTATTGCTGATCAACTGGCATAGAACAAAATTTCTGTCTGTCAGTTGCTCATTTTGTCGTACGGGATACGTGACTCCTGTATTTAGCTATTATCAAATCTTGTGTTGTTTCAGAAAGGCCTTATTTCATGTTATCAGGCAAAGGTATCCAGCCAATACAAATGAGAATAGCTTAGCTGAAGCCCATGTAGCCATGCTGTCCAAATATCTGGCTTGCAGTCTGCAAAGGAGCAGCTCTCATTTTTTTTCTCGTGGGAAGGGTTCTCCCTCACTGTCTCTCTCACATTCACCCGCACCCAAGCACACACACCCTTTTATAAGTTTTCCATGACTACTCCTCCCAATGTCTTGTGTGGTGGCAACTTTTGTTCACATTATCTGCCACCCCTCATGTGTATGTACAAAACAGTTTATTGAGCCCTTGAGGCTTTGGGATGGCTGCCTCCTCATTTGCAGCTACACATTTCCAGATGATGCACTGAGTGGCCCAGGGTCATGCACAGCCGGTGGCATTATTTAAATTCCCTTCCTCCACAAGATTATGCCATGGCAACAAAACTGGGTTCTGCTGACTGGAGGTGGGAAAAACGGAAGCTCCGGGATTAAGTCAGTTTGTGTTAGAATAACTTAATTAGCAGCAAGCTGTACACACACCATCGCTAGTAGATAGTAGGAGTCGGGCAGCAGTGGGAAAAGGAGGGCAAGGACAATCCCTCATTGTCTGTGGTTAGAAAGCCCTCCCCTCAGTTTGACAGCTCTTTCGCTCTCTGCTGACATTGTCAGTGACTACCTTTCATGTACAGCATGAGATAATGATAGGTAATTTGCCTGATACTAGCCCTCTTTCAGATGATCCTGTAACTTAACATTGGAGTTTTCTTTGAACTGTTTCTTGAACCAGAAAGCTAGATCCTCTGAAAGCTGTTTTATTGAGAGTGGAACTAAATGACTCAAGACTCATTCTGAGTACTAACACTGTTTTCTAATTGTCTTGTTTAAAAAGAAAAAAAATCATAATTATTGGAAAGCAACACCAATGATTAAAATCAAGAGCTGCACTGGAAGAAGGTTTTTAAAGCTCCAGCTGCACCTAGTTTGCAATTCAAGAGATTTTGTTCCTACTTTTATGAAGTATGAGTGACAGTAACAAAGGATGATGTACATAAAAATATAACTGTGCAGTAATCTATGAAGCTGGTATAATAGGTAGTTATATTCCAGTACCAACCCTGACCAATGCTCTGCCAGTAAAGTCAGGCAAAGGGTAAACTGAAAAATTAAACAAATCTTGGAAGTAAATGGCAGCTCTGGTTTTACAGTGTATGGAAGAGAAGAAACCAACCACTCCTCACTTTGGTGTCACACAAAGCAAACAGCCTCGAGTACCATAGCAGACAGATTTTTGAAAACCAGTGTCTTGCAACAGTGATGCCTCTTTTCTCCATGTGAGAGAAGTGTTGCTTATTCCTTTTATAGCAGTATTTTGTGTTTGCTTTATTGAAGAGACTAGCAGTGCTTCCCCAAAACCCAAGAAAATGAAGTTAACTCTGAGGGCAGGGATTTCTGAAATGGGAAGAGTCTGTATTGTACTTCCAGCAGACCCCTTCAATGCTGTGGATCATGCTCCAGCTGCACAGCTTCCTGCATTTTGAAAAAAGCCTGTGTTACTTCTAGGAAAAATGAGGTGCTCAGTCCAAATTTGATGTGGCAGTTACTACAGTGTTGTGGGTTGGTGGGCTTTTGGTTTGGTTGGTTGGTTGTTTTTTTCTTTTTTTTTTTGGGGGGGGGCGTGTTCCACATTTTAGGTTTCATATAGATATGTCCTTGTTTTCAGTTTCCAGAGAATGTTTATGAGTACCTCTTTACCTGAGTAGCTGAGTCTATTTCCTCTTTCCAGGGAGAGATTGGCAGCTAATTGTAGAGAAGGACAGGTTCTCGGGAAAACAGGAAAGTGAATGCAATCAAGAACTGTGAACTTTTTCCAGCAAAGTATTTTTTTAGTTTAGTTTGGCCACCGGTGTGTGAAGAATGATTTCTGTGAATAGCTTCATGGCTGTCGGCCTCATGTCTACCATATTATCAATCAAATTATCACAGCTGAGGTTAGGCATGTACTTTTAAATAAACAAAAAGGGAGAGAGGAAGAATGGGAGAGAGCAAAAGCATCTGCATGCTAGATTCTGGCATCTGCCATGGGACATGTAGAGCAGAAATTATATGAGGCTCATCTTCTTTTCAAAATCTCATCTGTTCAAATAATTGCTTTTGGGATAGAATCTTGCTTTGAAGTTTTGTAGCATTTTTCTTTTTTTTTTTTCTTAATCGGAAGGAAAACAGTTTATATATGAAAGTGCTTTTCTGGGAGAAGCAGGCAATGCTGCCAGTAATGTTCTGTGGTAAAACCTGGGATCTTTTTTGAATGGATAATGGATTACCTTGTGATAGATAACTCTCTTCATAGAAAATGAACTGACTACTCCATTTGACTTTGTGTTCATTTGCCTTCATTTACAGGGACCATATTTATACTGTTGATATGGACACACCACATACAGAAGAAATTTATTTTAGCAAAGTAAGTAGCTTTTATCATCATCCAGAAAGCAAGGACACTAGAACAAACTTCAAATAAATAGGAAGATGACATTGTTTCATACAGCTTGTCTGTGCTGCTGTAAAAGCTGTAACAAGCAAGTAAGATGGCATTGCTAATCATATTTGAGGAAAGCTAGAATAGCAATCATGTCTTCTGTGAATTTCTGATAAATGATTTTGCTGGGCTGATAAGCAGTCTGTACTGAAATACAGTGAAGTCCCTGATGGAACATGTGTCAAACATCTATTAATTTATATTCAGCAGTTTTCTGTAATAGCTATACTATCCCAATTAAGTATACTGGAACTTTCATCATAAAAAGCCAGTGCTATTTACATATTTTCATGCACACAAATTTTACTCACTCATGCAAGTACTCACTAAACAAAATCTTATTATAGCATCACTTTGTAGATATATCCACATTATATCCATGGGAAGTTTCATTCAACCTAAGGAGAGCTTTGTCTGCATTGCCATATTGTGTATTAACATAAACACACTAGAAAAACTCTCCCTTCAGCTCCTTTGCTTTGGATTCATACAGTGCAATATGTGCCATGTACAGCCTTGGTCCAGCAGAAAATCATATGAATTTGGACATTAGATTAATCTACTGTAGGAGGCCAGAATATTTCATTGTAACTATGAGTGATGTTGAAGATGAGCTTATGACCAGTTATTCATCAAAAGTGAGGGTACAAGCTTGTAATGGAAATAAACAGTCATGGTTACTCTTTCAGCTTGGAGCTCTTCATGAATGCACAGTGTCTCAGTCTACGGATGGGAAACACTATCAGGACTATCATGGCAATAGTGCCTAAGGCATTACTAACTTAGGCTATATGGTTTTAAAGTTTTATTATAATTGATCAGCCTGCATATTTGACTCCTGAAACTCATTACAAAAATATCCAGGCTAGGATTTGCCTGTAAATGTTCTGGTGAAAGTGTGTTAGCAGATAAAGTCAGCAGTGTCTTGATAGGTAGAGGGCTTCCTGGGCCTGTTAGCTGAATTGAAATGATAAGAATTACGTGAATTTGATTTCTTTGCTAAGCTAAAATATGATCTTTCAGAATACATATTTTAGAATAGTTAGAATCCAGTTAGAATAGTTAAAATTTAGTTAGTTAGAATCTAGTTAAGAATTTCTAGTACATAAATGTTTCTTCTGATTTGCAGAACAATATCAAGTTAAAAGAAGAGAGGATCTGGTGTTTTTAAGAAAAATGCACGTATTATTGCAAGCCAGTCTTTTGTTGAATTCTCTTGGCTTAGGCTTTAAAAAAAAGGGATACATTTCTAGTCTAATGAATAGATGGCAATACAAAATTAAGTGCATGCTCCACATCACTGATCTTTCATTGTTGTGGTGAATTAATCATGGAGAAAGGGTGCAGAAAGCTTTCAATAAATATATGTTCAACAGCTAGTCTTCCCTAAGGGACTTATACTTCTGAAATTAAATGCAACAACCTCTGGGCTCTAATTGATTTCTTTCTTGATCCTTGCAGAAATTGACATGGAAATCTAGACAAGCTGATGTAGACACATGCAGAATGAAGGGAAAACATAAGGTAGGCAATTTTCATTTCTTCTGCATCTGCCACTTTAGTTTAGTTGCTTCACTATTATCTCAGGCTGTTGTCTGTGATGTGGAATGGATCATGCCATTTACTTCTTGCCAGTAATTGCTTTTTCCATCAACTTACTGAAGGCGTTAATTTGCAGAAATAGTTTACTTTTAATGTGACAAAACATTACAACAGGAGACACAAGAATATCCTGAAATACTTAAGGCACTGAGGATTTTGGACATAATGCTTAGTGCACTGATTTTGCTTACCACTTGCCTCAAAAGCTAAGTGCTGCTGTCCATCCTCCGGAAGGAATTTATGGATAAGTGTGCGTAAAGCATCAGAAAGCATGTAAGGCATCAGAAAGCATGAATGTGTACAGATGTTGAAGGACTGTTTCTCACACCAGTTTTAGCCTACTGTATGTAACCTATGACTAGCACGTGGTATCTGAATTAGATGCAGACTCTTTGATTCTTTACACCTGCTTCCCCTTCTAGTTACAGATGCTTTATGCCAATACATTGCATTGGTGATGCTACTGTCTTACAGCAAAGTAGATGAGAGGAAAATCAGATTTTTCACTCTTGGGGAAAGCAACAGCTTTAAACCAGAATTCACCTATGTGAACAATAGCAAAATCTGAGCTATGATATTAATATAATATCTTCAGTTCCTTGTAACCATTTTTAAACCACTAGAACATAAATCAAATGTGTCTTGCTCATCGTCAGTTAAACATAGATGAAATAAAACCAGAATATCACAGTGGCTACCAGCCAGTCATTTTAGACCTGACAATGAAATATCATGGCATAAAAATAAAACCAGACACTCAAAATACAGTAGTTGAAATTCTTTAATTATTTTTCTTCAGGATGAATGTCATAATTTTATTAAGGTTCTCCTAAAAAGAAATGAGGATACACTGTTTATCTGTGGAACAAATGCATTCAACCCTTCTTGCAGGAATTACAAGGTATGTGATCTGTTTGTGGGATTTCATTTATGCCTTGTCTTTCTGTTGGATTTATTGTGACTCTGCTGGCAGCAGCATGAGGTTGTTATTCAACAGTGCATTATTCATCTCTGCAGCATTTATCCCCACTTGTTTCAGTGCTACAGAGCTCTATATTGATTGTATTTCTGAGGATTTCTGGGGGTGATTACCTACCTATTTTCAACTCCTGCACATCAAGAGTTTTTTGCTAGTTTGTATTGTCCTCCACAGATGCAGAGTCCTTCAGATCCCTGCTTGGGGATGCAGTCACTCTTCAGAAATTTCCTCAGCTTGTTACTGGCACCCATATCAAGTCGTAGGCTTATGCTAAGGGTTACCTCTGGAGTGGCACATTTTAAATGTCTCTGTTGTACTGTTCTCAGTACCAAAGCCAGCACTTAAGACTCTTGAGGGCTTAGCACAACAAACTCCAAGAAGATTGGTGTTGGGCACCCAGCGGATAGCTGTGGATATCCTATGGCATTGTGTGCTGTAAAAGTGATTGACAGCAGATCTCCACAGGGAAAGGTACAGCAGGAGGGTGATGTATTCCTCACTAACTGAGACTCTGTAAAGCCAAAGCATTGTCCTGAGCAGCGTAGAAAGCTGTGCTGGTCTATGGATACTCAACATTAATTCAGTGGCCCCAGTGTCTTCCTTTGACATAGTGTATCCTGGTTACCAGCATTTTTTCAAATTTTCTCAGGTTTACACCAGTATAATCTGATATTACCCCCAATATCAGTATAATCTGATATTAACCACTCCGAAGTAACTTTGAAATTAATTTATTTAGGCCCATTTAATATACAGACTCTGCTTTTCCAGACACCACTACGTCCTATAGATCATTTCTCATCCTTCTTTAGGAAAAAGAAAATTCAGCTTTGATAGCGCTGTTTCTGATAAAGTCACAGCACAATTCTCATTCATTTCACTGGGCTCAGAGTTATTGTAAGAAAGAAAACAAATCAGAGTAAAGACATTAACGTCCAGGAAATCGATTTCCTTAGTGGTATTCCCTGTGACTGCTTCTCTTCCTTGCTTTTTCTGCAGTGCTGCTTTACCTTGTTTAGCCACTTTGATGGCTATAGTTCTAGAAAACAGTGCAGTTCAAAATAGTCTTTTTTTTCCATCTGTAAAGGAAGAATCAAATTTGAATAAAAACACAAGCTTGTGTCATGGTAATTGTGTGGTGCAGATAGATAGCTTCCTGCTCCTAGTATGTAATGAAGCTGCTTAGTCTCAATGGTATATTTAGTCTTCCAGCACAGTTTGTAATTTTCTAGCATTTAATGCCATTAATGGAGCTAACAAATCTCAACCAGACCACTTGCAAGATAGGTGTTTTTTAATACAGCTATTTCATTGGCATCCTGATGGCAGGAATATAAATTGCCCTCCCTACCCTTACTGCAGACATCTCATTCACTGTGACGCATGGCCTATGCACACTGCTTCTCCTGTTGCTGAGCTGCAGGGGCTGGATAGTGGTACCTCTTGGAGTCAGCTGAAGATCTCTCCCAATACCTGTCCTGGCTTTTCCTCCATGTATTTCTGCAGTATAGATAGAGAACTAAAGTTGTGCCAAGCAGAAAACAGGGCTATTCCTCCACCCTGCCAATGGAAGTGTGGCTGGGCCCTTGAATAAACACAATTCCTTTCAGAGTGGGTTCTGACAGGAAGGGTACAGGGCAGAAAACAAATGGTGACCACTGGAGGACTTGGGTGTTATAACATGCAAGCTAAAAGTTGATGGTGCCAGGTGGGTTATTTTTCATGCTCTGAATTTGTATTGTATGTGATTTATACAGTATGAGCTGCTGAAGTTACTTGAATATGCTAGAAAGATTCTTACTCTCAAAATATGATAGTATAAGAACCTTAAAGAGGTAAGAGCTGTACCTTTCCCCCATAGCTCACTAAACCCTCTTGAACTTAGTGTAAAGTTGACCTGTACATTTGTATGCTCAGGGTGAATTTATTCCCAGGAGTTACACTTAAGCTTCAGATTTTACAGTTCCTGCACAGATTAATTCTTGCCCGACCGTAAGAGGATATCTCCATGTCACAGACTCAACTGATAGAGTTAGACTTCAAGAGCATCCTTCTGAGTATGCAAATCAAGAAAGTGAGCACCACTGTTGAGACTAGAGGAGAAGGATCTCTGCACTTTGGGGAGAAAAATGCACACACAGATAATTGTCCTAGTGTTTCTTCTGACTGCTGTGGCTTGCAGTCTTTTCTGTGTCTAAGAGCGCTTCTGTTGGATCACTGTTGAGGATAAATTCTGAATCCTTGCCAGAACCACAGACCACATAGCCTGCTACAGTTCAACAGGAAGCTTGTGTACAGATAAAATATAGACTGAAGACTTTTGTAAAATGTGTTGGGGTAAAAGCGATTAGATCCAAAAGAATGCCTGATTTACTGCATGCACTTTTTTCAGATTGATTTTAACACCATGACTTTTGTCAGGTTTTTAACCCATAGTAAGAGCATAGTTAGAGAAAGGACCTTCCTCCCTGCCCAGAAAAGAAGCAGCACTGTCACAAGCCTCATCCTGGGTAAGAAGTTCTTTCTCTTTCTAAAGAGCTTCCTTTCATTTTTCAGATGGATACCCTGGAAGTTCTAGGAGATGAATTCAGTGGGATGGCCAGGTGCCCCTACGATGCAAAGCATGCCAACGTTGCGTTGTTTGCAGGTAAAGTGACAGAGATAGATGTTTTGCTTTCTGTCCTGCAGCCCAGGCTTGCCATAAGACTCTGGCCCTTGAGTCCAGAATGTGAAAATCTAAGAAGTGGCAAAGGGAGTGAATAGTGACTAAAAATAAGGGGCATAAGGAAATTACTAGCACAGAAGCCTTGCCTTCTCTGGTATTAACTTCACTATCATAGACACTGCCCGAGGCCTCAGTTTCCTGATTCAATACTTCAATATTTCCTGGATTTGTGATAATATTATGCCAGATCACTGTGAGGCACCATTTCTGGCTGCATCCAGCTTCTGCAGAAGTCAAGGAAAGTCAGGGTTTATGGGAACTTAAATGAGAGGTGGGCAGGACATGGCAGGGGGCTTGGAACTAGATGATCTTAATGTTTTTTCCAACCTTAACTATTCTATGATTCTATTACTGTGAGGGTGGTGAGGCACTGAATGTGTTGCCCAAGGAATTTGTGAATGCTCCATCCATGGCGGTGTTCAAGGCCAGGTTGGATGGAGTCTTGGGTGACATGGTTTAGTGTGAGATGTTCCTGCCCATGGCAGGGGGTTGGAACTTGATGATCTTAAGTTTTTTTCCAACCCTAACTATTCTATGATTCTATGACATGCACTTTAACAACCCTAAGCTTAATTTAAGCTTCATAATAAAAAGAAGTTAGGTAACATGCTGTGATGTACCCTTTTCTAGATCTAGGAGGAAAGGGAAGGTGATTTTATTTTAAAGCAGAAAACATCTCAGTGTGGTGTTACTGGCTGTTGCAGACATGAAGAGAAATGTGTTGATTAATAATGAATTATGCTGCATGCAGCAGAATACAGTTAACTCTGATTTCTACTACAATAGTTAAGAAAAGTGAGCAATTATTAATGGAGTTGATTTGGGCTGTTGATTGTGTGGTATTTTTTTACCCCTTTTCACAAATTCCAGATTAAATTGTTTCTTTATTAAACTTCCCTTAGTGTGAACCATGCTGATCTTTTGTTAGATTTGCCTGTAAAGTAGGTGGTAAAGATAATACCAAAGCCAGACATAATGTCAGTCCTCTTCAGCAGGTGTGATACTAGAAAGCAGAGCTTGGGTGCTCACATGGAAATACTTTAGCTATTCCTCTGAAGATTTAAGAACATGCAAGTATTTCATCCATTCTCCACTGAATCTGTGGCTGAAGAGCTGTAGTAAGCACTACTGTGTTTGAGATGTCATTATCTGCCTCAGAAATGAGAGATTATATAGCAGGTTGCAACTTTTTTCTTTTTTACTCCTTAAAGTGTAAATAAATGGATCCTTTTGTTTCAAAGTGGTGATGATGATGGTGGTAGTACATAGTTTCTTAATTGCAGTCAAAAGAACATAAAGTAGAAATTCTCTAATTGCAGCAGGTAATTCATAAACCATGGAAAAAGAGAGACACCTTCAGGGAAAGATTTATCCCATGTGTCTCAGATTCCTTATCCTTAGGGCAGTCTGAATGACCTTTCAGAAGAGCACTTCTCACAGTACTGGCCAAGAAAGCTCTTATGACCAACTTACTGTAAACATTTACTTTACTTGCAGCTGAAGTTTAGTAAGATGACTCCCAGTCTGTCACTGAAGATGTCCTCGCAGTATTTGAAAATAAAAAATATATTAATAGAAATGATCATGCTCTTTCATGATGATTCAGAATAAATGTGATACTGTTCAAATACATGCTTGTAGAATATACCATGTAAATCTGCTAGCTTCAGAAAATCACCGTTTTATATGCCATGCATATTGATACTCATGGTAACTTTTTGGAGTGCAGTGAAAAGCATTTTCAGAGCATCTTAGGGCACTAATCCAGCTCATCCGAGTCTTTTGGGTGCACTTACATGAATATGGCTCTTCTTGCAGCCTGTAGCTATTGCAGCTGATATGTGCAAATTGTACTTGGTCACATGGTCTTCAGGAACTTAGCAGGAAATTAAAAAAGTGTGATTGTATTAATATGAGTTCAGACATCCGTATCTAAACAATTCAGCTTTTTATTCTGTTTTAAAATGATTTTTTCTATCTGCCTTTTTTTTTTTTTGTAATTATTTTTTTCTGTTTTGCTAAGAGAAAAAGCCCATTTTTAAATAGCCAGATAACGATGGGAAATATGGGGGCTCAGAGTACAGTCCTGCTAATAAAAAAGAGTCTGATTTTTAAGTCTTGAGCTGAAATAAAACATTGTCTCTAAGTGCAATCAGGAGATCTTGACCAATAGCAGCCTCTATGCTTTCTGCTGGATATGTCCTCAGTGCTGGTGACTTCAAGGCCCAGCACGCAACATAATCTCTGTCAAATAAAATGGACGCCATTCTGATTTTTATGTAGACACAACAGAGTTGTGTCCTCATGCTGCAATGTTTGTGCTTCTACCATACAACATGTTCCAAGATGTGTCTCACACATGAAAACAGCCCTGTACAGTTACCATGACCCGCAAACTGATTAGACAACAAATGTAATTTAAAAATGTTAGAACTAATGCTTTTACCTCCTCACAGGTTTGCATTTTTTGGTTGTCCTTTTCATTGCTTGTCCTTCAGTTATTTAACAGAGAGGAATCATAATAAATGCAGAAAATGCCTAAAACACATTTTAGAAAAGAAACATAGGCAATCCTCCTCCATCTCTTTTTATCCCTCTTTTGCCTGGACTGTGTGCATGCTGTTTGATTTTTTGCTAGTGATCTTTGGCAGAGGAAGAGTGCTCTCAAAGGAAGAAATCTGCATAAGTGTCGATTAGTTGCAGTTCATAAGACCTGTCTGGCTTGCCCTCCCTGTTAAAACTAACAGCTCTGTCACAGTTTCCCCATATTTGTTTTGCTCACAAACGCAGCAGAATTTATGAGCATTGAACCAGAGGCATGTACCGGGAAACTGGACAGGGTATGACATACCTAAGCTGGAGAAAAATTACCCCATAAGGTTTTTTCTCTCGCAGCATCCCTCTGATATGACAATTTTGAAAATTGGTGACATGCTTGTTCAGTGCTCAGTCCCCTTTACCTAGCTGATTTTTTTCCCTTCATGTTCCTACGGAGATTGTGATGATATTGTTTGCCCCATCTCATTTGACTGATGAGAGAAATGAATTACATTATTTCTAATGCACCTCCCCTCTTGTTTCTTCTTTCTTTCCTCCCCAGAGGGAAAGCTGTATTCTGCCACAGTGACCGACTTCCTTGCAATAGATGCAGTCATATACCGGAGCCTTGGAGACAGCCCAACTCTGCGGACAGTTAAGCATGACTCAAAGTGGTTGAAAGGTAGATAAACAAACAAAACAAAAAAAGCAGCATCTCTGATGAGAGTCTTGTATTCCTGACAGACCTTTCTGTCATTTAATTTCACCACTGCTTTCTATCTATCTCTCTCCTTCATCACCTGACCCCAAGTTAATGCACCTGACAGAAACTGTGAGCATGGTAGATCACAATATATATTCCAGCAAGCTTTCCAAGCTGAAATCCATCAGCTTACAGCTGTTCGATATAAAGGTTGGAACTTGTAGATCTAGATGTGCTTGAACTGTGTTAGAAAATATTCTTGCCCCCAGGAGTGCATTAGGTAACAGTAAAGGCTTCATGAAGCATAGAGGGTTTGTCCTGTAACATTAAGATTCATCAATGAAAATAAAATTATGGGAATGTTGCACAAAGCCTTTCTTTTATGGTTCTTAGGGACTGTTCAGCTGCCATTGAATTAGGCAATTTCTGTGCTCTAAATGCCTTCATTGTTAAGAACGGTGCTGTTTAGCTTCATGTAGGCGTTACAAATAGTTAGCATTTGGAATGTTAACAGTGAGCAAAGCCATAGTTTGAAGTCTTTTTCTGCATGCAGAAATGTTTTGCCAGGTGTTGACTTAGTCCCACTTTGCTTGCTGCTACAGTCATGTGTGGGCAGAAGCAGTTACAGGGTTTGTTTTTCCCTCCACACACAGCCTGCATGCTATGAAGAGCACTGCTTGGACCCCTCAGGCTTACCACTATATGTATTGCCTCTTTACCTTTCCTCATACTTCCACGCGGGGCAGACATATTAGTGGCAAAAACTTTAACTACCTTGCAGTGGTGTTGGCACAAACTTGTTCCCAGCTGTCCTGTCCCCAGACAGTGATTCTTCTGCAGTGGTTATGTTGCTGGTTCTGAAATCTGAGCAAGCTTGAGCAAGCATTTCACCTTTGGGTGTTTAGTGTGAACGTATTCAGCTTCTCTTTGCATGCTATATGCTGTACGCGGTGCCTAAATAGGGTGTCTTGGGTTTTTTCCTAGAACCATACTTTGTCCAGGCAGTGGACTATGGCAATTACATTTACTTCTTCTTCCGAGAAATAGCAGTGGAGTACAACAGCATGGGAAAGGTAAGGGCAAAAATATTGCCTTGAATGACTTTGTCAGATTCAGGAGGAACAAAACATATGCTATTCTTGGACCAATGCTGTTAGGAGTGACCTTGAAATGAGAACCATAAATCATGATGACAAGGTCATCATTTTGAGAAGATTCCTATTGCTTAAGCCAAAAGGTTGGTTGGCGTGAAACATTTTACGGCCTTGAAAAGAAACAGGGTAGTTTCTTACAGTGGTGGTGTATACTGGCATCTCTTTTCTAAAATCATAAAAAGAACAAGGCAAATGTAGGTAGTTAGTTTAGTAGGAAATTGTTGAAAACTCCAAAGCAGGGAGATATTTTGTTTAAGAAATCTGAATTGAAGTGTTGAATAAACAGGGGCAAGCATTCTGTGCTCTGCCATTCTGCAAAGAATAATTAAACATTTTCTGCATTTTTGCTGTTTCGCAATAGCTTTCTGACTAAGCAGTCGGAAGAGCTGACCAAGGTCACAAAGGTGGAAGGCAGGAATAAAAGCCCAGCAAGATCTGCATAGGTTTTAAGTGCTGAAAACACAAAAGTCAGAGCAGGCAGCGTGGGTTGCAGGGATTGTGAATATAAAATGTGGTTTCGTTTGGGGAAATAGAAAGCTAAGCAGTCGGTATGGAAATTAGTTTTATATGGGTTGAGGACAGATCTCCTGAAGGATTTATGGCTGTGTAGTAAATGCTACAGCCTTATCTTTTATAGCACACTGTTCCAAAGCTTATTTTTTCTCTGTTTCTTATTTGTCACAGATTATGGAAACGTGGGGTTAAATTAAGCACCTTGTTGTAAAAGCAGAATTCCAACAAAATCTTAGTTCAAACAAGCATTTAATTTTCTCCATTATTTTTGCTCTACTCCTTCTAGGTAGTTTTCCCAAGGGTGGCTCAGGTTTGCAAAAATGACATGGGAGGATCTCAGAGAGTGCTGGAAAAACAGTGGACTTCCTTTCTCAAGGCTCGTTTGAACTGCTCAGTTCCTGGCGATTCACACTTTTACTTTAACATACTCCAGGCAGTTACAGATGTTATCCATTTCAATGGTCGGGATGTTGTCTTAGCAACCTTCTCCACTCCATATAATAGGTAATAAGGACAATAACCTTTTACTTTCTACTTCCTTCATGCTTTACTTTTCACTGCAGTTTCTTTTTACTTTATGAAGGTACAAAAAGTGATTGCTCATACAATGTAATTATTATTTACCACATTCATACCAGTAGTTCATGTTTCATTTTAAGATACCCTTGTATTGCTTACTGCATTTTATATCTGACAACTTAGAGCAGCTTTCAGCCATTTACTATCTGGACATGTTCCGTGGTCATACTTTCTTATACATGGGACTAATTCAGACCAGCCACCAAGAAGTTTTGCAAAATGTTGTTCCAAAGAGAAAATATGATTATTATTTTTCTCACAAAGAAAGGACTGGGCCTGTGCTGTTTGCATCTAACCCCCAAAGCCACGTTAGTACTCCTTCCCTTTATTTCATGTATCCCTACTGGTTCTTGCATTTTCTCCTGGGGGAGCCAAGAATCTAAACCATCTTGCTGGCTGGGGCAGAGGGTCCCCAGAACATCTGAATTTCATTGTTTGTGTGGTTTTCTAAAAGCATCAGTTCATCTGCAAAGAATTTATTGCCATTACACACTGTAACATGTTTCTCTAGAAGTTATTAGGAGAATGACTGTATCTAATTATCGAGGTCTCCCAGAGAAGTTAAAAAAATAGTAGTACTCTAATTAAAAAATATATTGCTATTTCACAGAGTAATGTTTGTGCTGAAAGAGGAACTTTATTGCTGAAATTCATCTGCTTTTGCTGTACATTCACCACGTCTTTTAAAGCCTGACCTCAGTGAGGTCATGCACATAACTGACTTCATATGAGAGTAAGCCCAGGCCTGTAATGCATAATTGCTGCTTTTGACATCAAAATGCTAGGAACTGCAGTGTAAAAATTATGCCACCAATAGGGAATACAGAATTAAATTAGGATGATCTCTTTTTATGCAAGCTAGCTTAATAAAAACAAGTGAACAAACAGAGATTCAGCATCAGAAAATAGGTTGTATCTTATCTCAAAACTGAGATTGTCCTCCCATTCTGATAGTATTTACTGTGGTGTGTCATGAATAATAGTTTTCCCCTCATTTAAAATCTAAGTACTTGGTGTTAAAATCAAGCTACTATTTTATAGGCTCCATTTTTTGTCAGATATTGAAGATGACAGAGAGGTGCATAGGTTTGAAGGTGCCTCATTAAGAAGCCTGCCTCTCACATGGGGAGATCTCTTTCATTCCTCCCTTACTGAGAAAAAGCTGCAACAAATATCTTTTATCACTGGAACAAAGTTTCCCCTTAGGGTGAGCTGGAAGAGATTCCCCAGTCTAATCTAAAGTCATTCAGGACAGGACCTGGTGACAGGTTGTAGTCCAGTGGTTGGGCGATAGCTTGGCTGTGAGCCACAGTACTCCATCCTTTTGGCATTATCACACCGTGGACCTGCAAAATGCCATCCTCAAGAGTGAAAGTTGTTTCAGTCTTCTCAATCCATCTGTCACTGTGTAGTTATGGGTTGAGCACAGTTCTCCAAGCGTTTAGTTCTTTACAGCACTCCTCAAGACTTTAGGGTTGTTTTTTCTTTAGGACATAATTCAACAAAGTGCAAAATCTTCTAGCTGGAGTGGGTCTTTTAGCTTGAGGTGTCTTTTAGGGCGGGGTCCTGTGTGTGGCCAAATAGACCCTTCACCAACTCTTACATCAACGTACGTGTGGCTGCCTCCATTTAAAACTCCTCCTGTGTAGTATCATAATATAGAGCTTTGAAGCTTCCTTCCATAAAAAACACAATCTGTGGAGATCAAAGTAAGACTAATACTGTCTCCCTACTTCTTGTTTTCTTCAGCAATAATCATTTTGAAACCTTTTAATACTTAAACAGTTATTTTATTATCAATTTATATACCTTTATGAATTCAATTTTATTCTCTGTGGCAGTATTATAGTTCCTATGATTTTTCCTTGGTGTATATATAACCTAGTAGCTAAAACAAGATGAAAGCCTCAGCCAGCTGGGTCCATGCTATTTACCTGACAAAATCAAGCAGTGAAAGTGGGACACAAATATAATAGTTCATGTTAAAAAAATGAAAGTGGGTAAATAAATAGTTCATGCTTCCAAGTAACTGACCATGGGAAACCCCTGAGCCTTTTAGAAAGTATGTAGGTAAGGATATCATTAGGTTTGGGGATTTGCATGCAAATAATCAAAAAGCTGAAATTTACAAGTTTATGGTCTAAAAATAAAATTGAATTTGCTTCTATAAGCTCTTTATACCTCATTGAGTTAAGCACATTCTTGAGCATAATTAACTCCTTTCTTCTGGGAAAACTTGGAGATCAGACTGTAGGAGGATGGAGTAATAACATGTAAATGCCAGATCAGTGGTACATTGCAGCATTCTCCCAGTTTGATCAGCACCAACTTCTGAGTTTTCTGCAGTGTATTTTGAAGCCATGACAGGGACTGTGAGAATCAATGCCAAGAGATGTTGTGACTTACGAGAACTTGAATTTTCAAATAATGGGCTCTGAATGAGACTGGCTATTATTTGTTATGCATTGTCAGTGGTACCCAGAGTCTCACAGATTCTTTCCTTTCTTCAGGATTATTGCAATTGCTTCTTACTGGAGAGGCTTTGCAACAAATTTTTGTAGAAGAAGCTGCCTGATGATTGGTATATTTCAGGTTTTTCTGTGGGACTGGCTTTTCCTGTCAATGCTCAGAGGTTGCAGAGCTCAGGATTAAGTAGCCTCTGACAGGAAGTCTTCTGTATAGCATGTTTTTCACTCAAGATCTTATGCGTAACAGCAGAATCAGTAACAATTTATGGAAATGTCGCTTTGCAGCATCCCTGGCTCTGCAGTCTGCGCTTATGACATGCTTGACATTGCCAATGTATTTACTGGGAGATTCAAAGAACAAAAGTCTCCAGACTCAACATGGACACCAGTTCCTGACGAAAGAGTGCCCAAGCCCAGGTATGTTTTATGTATAGTGATGTTTTTCTGTTCCTGCACACAAAACAGAGGGGTTTGATAATTTGAACAGCCTTGTAAGGTGCAGATACAGTTGAAAATACATGTTGTAACAGTGAATTAGAAGTGGAGGTATGTGAGTGAGAATTTTTCCACTTTAGCAAGATTTGTGTAACATAAATCAAGCCAATGTCAGATCCACTTGGTCAGAATAATCTATGACATAAGAGTGGTGTGTGTTACACATTTGTTGTAAATTGGTTCAGTAATGGATATCTTATTACAAAGCCTGCACCAGCACTGTGGTTTGCTGTTCTGCAGCTAACATGCGATTAATGTGCCACAGAGGAAGCATCATGGGGACAAAAAAACAGCATTCCATCAAAATGGAGATTCAGTTTACCTCATTCTTCCTATGAGTCGTTTTCCCTGCTTCCACTTCCATCCTGTTTGCATGTGGCTGCTCTATTACACCTTTGTATTTCCTACAAGTGCTCATTTTGTACAGGTTGCTGTTGACAGCCACTTGTTAACTCATTTGCACCAGTGGCATTTTGCTCTGAGTATGATATGAATGTAGATGAAGCAGATTAATTTATCTCAGTAGAACTCTACCACTTTAATATATGTTTTACATTGCTTGGGATATCTTAAATAACTTCAGAAGGGGACTCCAAGGTCATTTGTTTGGACCTTACTCAGAGAATACTGGCAGGAAAGGGGGAAAGGAGAGAGAAATCTTCTCTTTTGATGGGAAGAAAGAAGAAAGTGCTGCATTAGAAGTTTGTAGAATAAGCCAATAGCAAGCTAACAGTTATGATGAGACAGGAAAATACAGCTCCTTCTTAGCCACTAGTGGAGTGGCGAACACAGTTTCATGTAACATTTGGCGACTAATCTGCTTAGTAGAAATAATAATTACTTATAACTCATATTGAATGCATGAGGCAAAAGATGCCTTTGAAAAAACATGAGTTTTATTTGAGTATCTTTTTATGGTGCAGAAACATTAGTGCTCCTATTGATCCTAACATGTCTAAGAACCACATTAAGCCTTTCAGGGGCCTCGCTTCCCATTTTGGCTGAGATGCACAGCAGCGTTTACTTGGTTTTATGTTTATTTAATTAAACCAGTTTTGAGATTAAAAAGAAGAATTAATCCTATCATGTGAGTAGCATTTAGGAGGAAGTAGGCCTCCAGATTTGGTACACATAAACGATAGGGAGCATGGTGCCAAAAGGCATAGGCTGCTCCCTAGAGTTCTCTGGGAATGTCACCTTATGAATCAGTGCCCTGGCAAGGACTGGTGATGCCCTTGGTTTCTCCTTCTCTACCTCTTTTGCTAATTCTATATGCAGTTACAAAACAACCAAAATATTTTGGATACAAAAAGAACAACCACAGAGTCTCTACACGTATTGCTTATTGTGCAGCTGTGTGGGACCAGACCCACTGACCCAGCTAATCCCCTCCAGTCCTATGCGACCTTCCTACATAACATTTAGATACCTAAGGTTTGAATATTTATCTAAATCTGAGCAACAGATGTGACAGAACCACTCTACTTTTTGTTCAAGTTGGCATTATTCCATTCCCAATAGTGGCTCAACCCACATGAAATCAGATGAAAACTGGGCACTGCAGCATACTTATGAGTGTGTAGTCCATCTTTTATCTTCCCATCTCACAGTGGCTCAAAGGCTTGAAGAATCATACTGCTCTATGAAATGGGATCAAATGGACCTTTTGTTGGAGAAAATAACCCACAAAGTATTAATAATAGGTGAATCATTTTGCTTCTTCCTGTGTAGAGATGACCTCTCCAGAAAGAAAGGTTAAGTTACCTGTAAAGAGCAGGGAGGATTTTAGGAAATAGGGTGAGTGGGTTTGCATTTAAGTTGTCAAAGAATATTTAGATAATGTTCTAGTGAAAGCCTCAATGTGTTACTGTATTTAAATTGTCTCATCCAAATTGAAAGAAGGGTAAAATCTATGTTTACATGTGTGCTTACTGTGTTGTCTTCGATAGTCCACTTTCTACCTGAGAGGACTGAAAGCAGCTTTCTTTCACAGATGCTAAAAAGATCACCTTCCTTCTCTATGTTAGGAACTGCCTTTATTCCAGGACAGAGCAGTCCACTAGGATAGTTACAGATCAGAAAGCCCCTTGTGCCAGTGGGCAACATCAAGCCATGCACACACACAGTGATTATGTTCCATGTCAGTGGATGAACTACAAACTGCATGTCACACTCCTGCTAAAGAAATTTGTCTTTGTGCTTCTAGGTGACATGTTAAGTCCTTTTGAGTGGAGAATATAGCAGGATTTTAGGCCTTCCCTGAGGGGCTGAACAAGTACACCACACAATCCCCCATTTAAATCCTTGTAATGCACATCAGATTTCACTGAGGGCCTCATTACAAAAGGAGATTTGCACTAGACATCAAGTAAGTGTTCTGGCTTTACCCTCTTGTTTTATTTAGGCCTGGTTGCTGTGCTGGCTCTACATCATTAGAAAAATATGTAACCTCTAATGAGTTCCCGGATGATACTCTGAACTTCATCAAAACACATCCTCTGATGGATGAGGCTGTACCTTCCATTATCAATCGACCCTGGTTCCTGAGAACAATGGTCAGGTACGTACCTCTTGTGCTCATTGTAGCTGTCAAGTTGTGCTGATAGTCTTGCTCAGAATACTTCTAAACTCTGTAAACATCCGTGGTGTGCTGGGCATGAATCCAAGTAGGAATGATGGCAGCACTGAGCAGATGCTGCAGAACTCCCTGAGCAGCTTTTAAGGTAGATAGGAAAAAACCTCAGTCCTTTCCAACCATGCTGTGCTGAAACTGGATGTTGGAGGAAATGCTGTGAGGGGAAGGTTGACCCTGCCTGTTGGCTTATGGGTCAAGTGTTTGAGGCAGCTCGGTAGAAAACTTTGGGCAAGGATCAGCAGACAGCCCAGGGATATGTACACAGGATACAAATATGTCTGCCAGGATATGTTCACAGGATATGAAGATGTCTGTCAGGTTATGTACTGGTATGTTTTAATGTTTACAGAAGTGTACAGGCAGAAGTAATCACATAATCTGTATCCTTTCTATGGCAACAAGAGAAAAATAATGATGAAGAGATTTGAGCAAAGACTCATAAATCAGCAAGCCTCAAGTACACCATTCCCTTCCTATCAAATACATTCCCAGTCTTTACTGTGGTCACTATACTACTTATCTACCCACCAGTTGTGAACAGAATAGAGTAACTAACTTTTGCCTATTTTCCTCATTTCCTCTGAGCAAGGGTAGAGTTTTATGCCAGGTGCTGTTTAGCTTTGGAAGAGTGTGACTTAGTTCTAGTAATGTATCTTCTGTCAGGTTTTTATGTCAGGTTCTATACCTCTAACCAAAGGTGAGAGCAGCAAGTTCTACAGAGCACTTTCCTTTGATCACTAGTACCAGATAACTGGTACCAAATCACTAGTACTTGGTTTCAACAAATTATGTCATCCCAAGATTCAATATCATCTCAGCACACAACTCACTTAGTGGCGGTTGTGTGATTATTTTTAGTGAGGAAAAAGGCATTTTAGCTTTTCACTATTGCACTGGCACAGCTTTTCCTGCCAAAAAAGTTGGATGTAGATCAGTTATCATTATTGCTGCTTTTAATGTGACAGAGCTTGAAATTAAAATAGAAAATTCGCTGTGCTAATTTTCTTTCCCTGCGTGAAGAACTCACCAGGCCAGTACTTTGCTTTTGACTGGGAGGATAATTCCTAAATGGCTCATTCAGCTTTCTGCAAACACTTCTACTAGCTGTTGGACACATGGACTTGCAGGCAAGCACACGAAAATTCCCCACCATTTGGTAGCCAAACTGGTACTGTCTGTGTTGATTTACAGGGTTGTTCAGCTAGGGAAAGTGCTTAAATACGTTACATGGTTGTTAGAAGGCTACCACACAGTTCTCTGAAATGGAAAATGTAATAAAATAAACGGCAATCTAATCCCAAGTGATGCAAAATGCCATGTTGCTATTCTAGGTACCGCCTGACCAAAATTGCCGTGGACTCTGCTGCTGGGCCGTATCAGAACTACACCGTGGTTTTCTTGGGATCAGAGAAGGGAATCATCCTGAAGTTCTTGGCACGGACAGGAAACAGTGGTTTCCTAAATGATAGCCTTTTCCTGGAGGAGATGAACATTTACAATCCTGAAAAGTGTGTATCTGATTTTTTGTACTTGCATATGGGTGACTTTGAACTTCCAATTTCCCAGGGTAGGTTGTCCCATGAAGAGGGAAGTAATTAGAGAAGCCAAGTTTTTTGAGTAATTTTAAATAGTTTGAGGAGGGGATGTCTGCTTATCAGTCTGTACATTGTAATACAATTTTTTTTTCCAGTATTTGTAGAAAATAGCCCATCCTGTGCAGCAGTTGCTGGATAATTAAAAGTGAATTCTGCAAAGGAAGATTAATTTTCTAATCCTGTGAAAAATACCTGATTCCTCTCCAAATAACTCAACAACCGGCAAGCTGCTCTCCAAGGGAAATTTCCTGCATTTCAGCCTTCCTCAAATATGCCTAAGGGGGCTTTGAAGTGGACCATAATCATGCAGAAATTTCAGCTACTTTGAGTGCTGGGGAAAAATAAACACAAAAATATGAAGGGCCCTTCAGAAAGCTTGTCTGGTGTGCTGTCTCTCTCCACTTCTTATTCCCCTGTCCCGTGTATTTTTAACACTCACTTTTATATGTATCACTGGTTCCAGTGGCTATATTGTGTGTTCTTTTCCTTGTCATATTCAGTTCTGCCATTCTTGGGCTGTTTTGCAGGAGCTTTTTTGGGTTGATTTGTTTTACTCTTTAGCTTGAGGAATCATAAAGTTTTCATCTGGTTTCCCAGCAGAACATATTTGAAACTTCTTTTTGAATCAGGTGCAGCTACGATGGTGTGGAGGACAAGCGGATTGTGGGCATGCAGCTTGACAAGCCCAGCAGTGCCATGTATGTCGCCTTCTCCACCTGTGTCATCAAGGTTCCTCTGGGACGTTGCAAGCGTCATGGCAAATGCAAAAAGTACGTGTTTTCAGGTGGCTGTCAGTACATGTTCTCTTGGCACTGCAGGCATGGGGAAGGTGGGATCACTCATGAATGCCACCTTGTGCTTTTCTTTCTCAAGGGCTTGCATAGCATCCAGAGACCCATACTGCGGATGGATGAAGGAGAGCGGGGTGTGCACACAGCTGGTCCTTGGCTCCAAGTGAGTAAGGGCTGTGGCAGGACGGGACGTGAAGGTCTGGCAGTGGCGCCGGGCAGTCTTGGGCAGAGCTATGTGAAACATGGAGCTCTTAGGAAAGGAAAAATGTGGGAAGTATTTGTTTCTACCTTATTTGCATTCAACCCTGAAATGTCTCACAGAGTTTTCTGATGTGAACTCTCAGCTGATTGGTAACTGCTGAAGGAGGAGGAGGAAGAAAATGAAAGAGCTGTACTAAGGTTGTGTGTTATTGAAAGGAGGGAACTGGATGGGTATATCTGGACCAGCCCACGCTGGAGCCATCACAGCTGATTAAAGAGGCAATAGAATCCAAATCAAATTACTGAAGCAATTTGTCCATTGAAAACAAAACCAGTCCTTCTAATTTACTGTGCATTACTAAGAGGAATCAGAGCACAGTAAGAGCTTAAAGCAGATTCAGAGAAGTGCTGTATCTCCCCTTCCTTAACCATGGAATTTAATTATCTTACAATAATGAAAGTCTGTGAAGGTTTGCTTAAGTGTGGTTACTAAAGCCTTCTTGCAGGGAGCCGATCCCCTTCAGAGATCTCATTTCTTGGCCACATCTGACACACCTCATGCTTGCCCACTCTAAGGTGCAGCTATACTTCCTCAGGGTAGTGGTGCAAGTGTCGCACAACATCACACAACCCTGACAGCCCCACTGCTCGCCTCACTTAACCCTGCTCCTGAACGGGTCTTCAGTGTATAATGGATGAGTTACTATTCCTGTGCTTGTGTCTTGCTCTTAATTTCCTAATTCAAATCAAATGGTTTTGTCCACTGGGGATGCTATAGCTATAATTTTTTGTGTATGCTTTACTGTAAGCGTGTGTGCTGTTCCTGACTGGACATTTGGTAGAATAATGTTAAAATTGACCTGTGTCCATGCCAGGTTTCCTCAGAATTCCCAAAATGCTTGAGTCTTTTTGCACTTCGATGGATCTTGTAGGGAACTTACATACCTTACTATAAAAGCAGCTTCCGTGTTTATCAATAGATCCATAGAGACAGAGGCAGCACAATTTACAGTGATGCATTTCAGAGGAGAGCAAGGCAGGTCGCTCTCCATCCAATGCTTAGGAAGGGGATACAGGTCAGCCGACAAGATGTCTAGGGAACTTGTAAACTAGCCAACAGTTGGCAGAGATGTTAGGTACCCTCCTGGAGTAGGTGACACTTGAGCAGGAGTTTTAAGAATATGGAGTTGGGAATGAGGTGCCTGCAAGAATAATTATGCCTCAAGGGCAGGATCCTAACTAATGCAGACAGGGGCTTGTTTTGGACATTTTCCAAGGCTCTTGTCATTCATCTTTAATTGTACAGGAAGTTGGAAGAACAGCTTCACTAGTTATCCAAAATCACAGGCAGAGGTTAGCAGTGTAAATTGGGCATGCCAGCTAGAATAGCCTGTGAGTGTTTTTCAGAAAAGACCCTTGAGTTCAGTGGAATGCCGTCAGTGGACTAGTACATACGACTTGCATCCTCATCCAGCACAGTACCTAAGTGACTGTTCAAACACAGGTTGTCTTTTCCCAGCACTCCACCTATCCAATGGGTCTCCTTCCTTCTCACTTCAAGTGTCAGTGCACCTTGTCTACTATATGGGCAAGTTGAGGTAGTATCATAATTGCTTCTGATAATATAATTTATGATAGAGTTGAGAGTATAAAAGGTTTTAATCTGTTCACCTCCCTTCACAACAGGGCATACAGTGGATTTTTAAAAAGTAATACTAAAAAGAAGAAGCATTATCAGAAGCCAGTAAATCATTAAGCAATGATAAATAGCTCTATGTTGCAATTTTTCAGCCTTTTTGTGGAGGTTCCAATTCCAGAGAAATGGCCTGTTTAATGGCAGGGCTTTATTTCAGTTGAACATTTGATAATTTCTTTCTGGTCATGCTTGCGACTGTTGTTATTCATACTGTTTTGTATTTTCCTATTATTTAGACTGGCATTTGAACAGGACATAGAACATGGCAATACAGATGGACTGGGTGACTGCCAAAGTAAGCAGATCTTTTACCCTCTATTTACCATGTGTCACAACGTTCTTCTGAATGTCTCGAATCACCATTACCTGTTGGACGTTCTTTGGTAGCAATATGTAAGCCACAACAGGGACAGCAATGACAGCTAATGATACAGGTTCAGAAGAGGAATGGTTGTTTAAATACATATAAGGAAAATTGCCCAGTTGGTGTGATTTATGCAAACACCAGACTTCAAAGCAGTTATGTAGTGAGAAAACCTCAGTTCTAGAAGATACTGATTATAGCAATGACGTAATGAATTGGGTGTTCATTGTCTTTGTTATCCATCGTAGTTGGGTTGTTTATGTAGCTGCACAAGAAGCGACTTGGTTTCTTTATGTAGAATGTGACTTGTACTCCATTCCCATGAAGGACAGGGAGAGAGAAGTATATCTTCAGCTTTGGATCCAGATCAAGAAGTGGCAACTACTTACTTTGTGAATCTTAGTGGATTTTACACGCAGGCTGGACAACATAGCAGTATTAAGAGTCAGGCACTACTGACCCTGCCTAAGAAATTTTAATGGTAAACCTTAGGTATTGACAGCTTGAGTTGGAAGCTTAAACACAGTCTTTCAACATTTACGTTTTGCACTGAGGGGCTTAAAAGTATACAGCTTGCACTGCATGCAAAGAAACCTTACATGCTGGTTTCTTAACTTTCAGGAGTACCAACATCTTTGTTCAGGGCAGCTCTTGTTCCAAATGTTCTTGCCAAGTGTAATTCTGAGCCCTGAATATTATTTATAAACCTTATGAAATCAAGAATCACATTCTTTTCGGTGCAGTTTGCACTGATGCCTGTATATGCAATAAAAGTGCTGAAGGTGAGGAAGTAATGTACAGTGAGAGAGTCATTACTTTTTGGAATACAGAACAAAATAATGGAGGGCTAGAATGTGCTGTGGGATACAGTGCTGGCCAGCTGCTCTGGAGAAAGACAGAGCTTTCTCATGCCTTGTGCATCCTTGTTCAAGAGCCACTTACTACTGTGGTCACTGTGCTTAGGGGAGTACAAGGATTCAGCCTCTGCATGTCCTCCCTTCATCTCAGCTACACATTCTTCTGCCTCTGCCCTAAGACAGGGTTGTTTAGGCTGTCTCAAAGTTTTTTGAAGGAGGTGTACACATTGTCCCTCCTGTGCTCCCTGTTAGTGCTGTTAGCACCATATCAGGTCAGTTCCCAGCTGATGCAACTTTGCCTTTTCAGGCAGTTCTGCTTTCCTTGGGCAAATAGGTTAGACAAAAGTGCAGGGTACCTAATATCAGTTAAATATAAAATAAAGGTAGGAAATTATTCAGAAACAGCACGTTGTGAGAGACATCTGTTTCTGTGCAGAGAGAACAAAGCCTGTACCCTGCTGAAATCCCTCTTTAGCCCTGACTGATGCATTGAACCTTGACCCTGCAAAGGCGTAGATTTCATTCCCTGATAACACAGCTGATCTTACTACTTCATGTGGTCTTGGGTCATTTGAGTTTCGTCCTCACTGACTCCCACTGCTGGCTGCATCACTTGTATTGCCTTGTGTTAGATAAAGACTTGATCTTACAAAGAAAGCCATGGCAGGGAGGACATCGGCCTTCCTAGTTGGTTTCCCTTGCACAGGGCTGGCGATGAACACTTTCAGAGCCAGACATTGTTTTCAGGTATGTCTGAATATTAGTTTTGCCTGGGTCATTAGGGTACTAATCACATACTTTTAAGTATCAGCTGTAGGATAGAAGATTGTTAGCAGCAAACTAGTAAAAAACTAAAAAAGAGAGAAAAATAATGATTTTTCCCCTGTTATTTGTCTTTCAGATTCCTTCGTAGCCCTGAATGGTAAGGAAGTTCTTAGTTTCATTATTTACTGACAGCAAATTCATTTTGGAGGAATCACTTTTTACTAAAATCTTAACTATTTTCATACTTTTGTTTTGCTTAATGTTTCTTCCCAATTTATTTTGTTCATAGACATCTCAACCGCTTCACCTGATCATGAAATGTCTTACGACACAGTGTATGGTCAGTTTATGGGTGTTTTTAAAAATTCCTCCTGATCCTTGTCTTAGCTAGTAGTTTCTGTACTCAAATAGTTGTTGCCCTTTAATACTTGTTTTGTCTTGTTCTGAGGGCCTGATTCACTAATCACAACTAGGATTAAGTCATACCTCTTGATTTTCAGTCCATCTTTTCTTGTCTTCCCTCAAAACTATCTCCGTTGAATTGAAGTAAGATTTGGCCTGTTTTAATGGGATATGAGCAGACATTAAAAGCATGCTTCATCTGAACACTCAGAGAAAGGAACACTTGGGTACAATGATGCATCCTACCTATTTGCCAGGAAAAACAAGATAGCAGCTCACATCCCACTCATGTTTCGTCATGAGGCTGGTGACATGACTGCTGCAGCAGACAGTCAGAGATACCTCAGGGAAAGGGGCAGAACTGTCCCTGGGTTACAGAAAGATCACTCAGAAGGACAATTAACCTGTTAACCATGTGAGCTGAGACTGGGTTATGCCTTGACTCCTGCAGAGCACTGCTAGGGTGAGTCATTTCTGTTACCCATGTTCGCAGTATCTGATCTGTAAAAAAAAAAAAAAAAAAGGGATTCACATAGCAAATTAAATTACCTGAGCTGAAGAGGAGCATTTCTGCAAGACTGGACTAGCAGTTTTCCATAAGGCAGCTGTTAATCTGTGCTCATAGTGCTTTCCACTACTTCGTTCTGTATATTTGGAAGTGGATTACTCTAGTACTTGGAGTGCAGAATAAATGTCTTCACAAGGAATTATTGCAAAATAAATGATCACTTTAAATTCAGACCTTGACCTATATTGCAGTAGTTTGTCTTTATATACATCCTGCGCACAGACAAGTACTCACAAGCTAAAAGGATATCTGGTATTGCTCCCAGTGAAGTCAATGGCGAATTTCCATGTGGAATGGGAGCTTGCTTGTGAAGTTGCTTGCAGGCTGTAGAAGACTAGCAGTTCACTAGTGGTAAGGCAAATCCACCATATGTTTGGCTGAATGTAGCAAGAGGTAGGTTAGTGTGCAGTTACTACGAACATTTAATAGAGCCTTTCATCTCATGCCTGTAAAACATGTAGGTACAAACCAGAACCAATGACAGCTTAGTACAGCAGAATATAAATAACTGGAGGCACAGTAACGCTGTTAGCATTTGTAAAAATAAAATCGAATTTGCCGTGTTCTTTATAACCAGGAAATGGAAAATGTGCAGGTGAAATTTGTTTGAAAGTATGATAATGAAAACCAGTGAAGGGAATGTACAGAATCAAGGACAAGTTGAACCTTCATAACATGCGGAAGACTCATGGTTTCATCTGCATATACAGCTTGGTCTTTCTTTCATTTGAAAATTGTATTTCCAATGCACAAAACAGTAATTAAAGAATAGTAATAATTAAATTCATACTGCTGAATGTAAAGATAAAGAAAATGGCCTTTGCGTAATGTTGATGTGCTACCAGAAATGTTCTAGATTTCCTACTTCTAAGCACATTTGTAGGCTTGAACAGTTACATCTGTGAGGCTGTGGCTGTTGATCCCATCAGCAACCGTATTAGTAGGGACTTCAGCAAAAGCTGATATTTTAATATGACCGGGAAATCAGAAAAGTTATTCAAGTGAGCAGCAGAGTGAAAAAAAGCTGGGAGTACAAGTGACAAAAGGGAGTCCATTTTACTGTCCAGGCATGTCAAGCCTGAAGACAGACTCCAGGAATTAACCCAGCTCTTTGAGTAGGACCCTACTGGCAGATGCAGTGGAGAAATGCAGACCCAACGTTAGCATTGGTTCCCACTTGTGCCCTGTCTTTCACAGATGACTTCACTGACTCTCCTCAGGTACATCCTGATAAAGTCGTCTTTAGGCAAGTCAGCGCTTCTTTTTGTGGATTTAGTGAAAATACCCATTCTGATATTATCGCAGTTATTTTTTTCACCTACCATGGCAAAATATGAAAGGAAATGTGCTAGTCACCTCTATTGATCTTCCACATAAGGAGTGTATAAAATTACAGCATGAGGTAGTAAACCAGTCTCAGTAAACATGCTCATGTTTGGTAACTGTAGTGACTGCTCTGAATCTTTTTCTTGAGAAAACAAAAATTTTATCAGTGGTGCATTTTTGTTGAGTACAGTTAAATGCATAAGCAAATTATATTTCTTAATAGATTAAACCTCAGCATGCTGGGATATACCAGAAGAGCAACAGTGAATGCTCAGGGTTCTTTTGGACCCAGTAGACTAAATGCATCTAAAGGCATTTGAAGCACCAGTTGCAAAAGAAGTCATAAGGCCTGATTCCCTTGATTTACTCCACTGTAAATCAGTTCGCTTCAACAGGCTTATTCCTGATCTGTAGCAGTATAAATGAAAGGAGAACCAAGCCCTTAATCTTTGTATTCTTGTCCTCAGACTCCTCCTGAATTTGGCAGATGGGCTCCCTTTTCTGGGGCAGTCTCATGTGATGGGTTGTAAACAAGTAAAGTGTAAAGTCCACACAGATGACTGCTCGAGTGCATCCCTTTTGACACCCAAGGAGAAGACAGCAGGCTGAAGGTCTGACTGCAGAACATCAGAGAGAAATGATGCAAGAACCACATATTTAAACAAGGAGATTAGGCTAGATTCTGCAAAATTTCAAGCAGCTTCAATTACCTTTGGAAACATCAACTCTTAGTGAATTGGGCCCTTATTTTACCCCCTAGACATAGTCCTTTCTCCCTCTGTAGTACTGATATACCCTTTCCTTCTAATTGATTAGGTTGCTATAGCTGTTAATAGGATAGTGTGCAGACATCTTAACCTCTGAGATCCTAATGACTTGCACATATTAGAGCAACTATCAAATACGTATTGAATACCTGTCTTTGTTTTAAACCTGAAAAAACCTCCTTATATTTTACAAGTACACTTCAGAACAAGCTACAGTTACAGAAGTGCAGCCCTTCTGAATCATTACCCATGCCTGTAGACCTTAAGTGTTTTTACGCTGCCTCTGTTACTTGATTACAGTACTCCAAATGAAAAGTTTTTGCAAATAATGGAAGCACATAAACCAGTTCGGCTTTTTTTTTTTTTAAGAGTGTCTGTTTTGGTTTTTACATGTTTGCTTTAAACATATAAGTTTGAAAAGCACTGTCTCTGCAGGTTTTCAGGTGGTTTGTTTTAAAACAGAGGCAGAATTGTTTCTTAGGTGTTTAGGTATTAACCAATATTAACATAGAGGTCCTGGGCACACCTCAAAATTTTAAACTCTCTTTAAATTGCAGGAAAACTTATTTACACAGGTAAAAATGGTATAATGGAAAAAAAAGGCTCACTACATGTTGCAAACTATACAACACATTGTAAAGGTTTAATAATGGTTGTGTGTGAAAGGGCCAGGACTGCATTGCCTGCCACTTCAGTCTTTTCTCTGTTTATAAGAGAAAATTAACTAGCTCATGCATTTGTGGTGCCACTGTGCTCAGAGGTGAAGTTCACCCAGCGGTACTGGCTGTAAGGGCACTTATAGGACACAGTGATTCTGCTTATGGGAACAGCCACTGTCCAGTAGTAAGTGTTTGCAGAATACAGCTCTAACACAAAGTGGGACAGGCTATTAAGGTCTAATCTACTCCTGCTTTGTTTCCCCAAAGTCAGGTGGAAGAAAGGTTGTCTTGATTAGGTGTGGAAGGTTGTTTCTCAGTGTGTACTAGACCAACACATTAGTAACAGAGTGAATAGACTGATTTCTTGTGTTTGTGTGAAACCCATCTACCTAACGACCATCTGGTACACATCAGTATCTTCACAAAGCCTGAGCTTTCCATTACAAAGAAGTTTTCTGTGTATTTGCAGCATATGGTTCAGGAAATCTTTTTCTTTTTTTTTTTTTTCTCTTCCCCAGAAAATGTGTCCCTTTGGCATATATTTCCTCTAGATTACTGTATTAAGGAATGTATTTCTCTAACCGCACTTATCGCTTTTCCTTAGAATTCCCCCTTTAAGCGCACCTAAAGTGCAAGTGTCTGTATATGAGTATATAAATATACTCATATACATATGAGTATATAAATGCATATCAAACACAGGCATAAAATATGATTGCTACTTGGCAAGATTTTCTTCTTTTTTGCCTCCTTATCAACCTACAATTAATTGCTTTCGTATGTTGCATGCAGCACTTTTTGCAGGATAACCAATATTGTACACATAATTGTGGTTGCTGAATGGGGTCTTAACTTGGGGACTTGGAGAACCCCATGAATGCTGGCACTGTGGCTTAGTCCTCAGGAAAAAGAATACATAGAAATCTCATGATTTCCATTTTCTGGTCTGTTCTCTGTCCAGTTATTTCTCTTATTTCTTGGGGATGAGCACAGGAGTTGACAAGCATAAAATGATGCAAAGTTGAACGCTTTCACGCTCCAGCATATTCTTGCTTCAAGAGGGCACATCTTTTCAGTTGCCGTACCTCTACCTCTCCTTTTGGAATTAAACAGCCCTGCTGCAGACTGCTGCAGAGCAGGCAGCACGTTTGAGTCAGAGTGTATCGCCCATCTAAATGTGTGTTACCAATGCTCCCAGCCATGGTGTGGCTTATAGAAACCTTTTAGAAGTGGATAATGTTTGGCTTCTGTTCTCTATTTGAGCAACATTAAAAGCTCTTCAACAAAACACAGCCTCTAATTTGTTGTATAAAAGAAAGATGGTTGAGAGAAACCACAGTACCTATCATGAGAGGTAAAAATTAATCCAGTGCCCTTGTCGGCATATGCCTTCAGCCTGAGGTCCAGAGCTAAATTGCGTTAATGATTAGCTGTAGTAGCCAAAGGTTGACTTTGTGGTGAGAACACTGTGGATTTGACCAATTTTCTCTGCTAAGTATACCAGTTACAGGAGTTAGTTGTGTCTATGTTCTATGCAAAACACTGTCCAGAGTGCTGCTATATATACTTGTGTGCAGTAAATTAAAAGGGGTCCTCAAAAATATACAGAGGAGCAAACACTTTCTTCCTGTAAGATCATTAATATTCAGCAGGACTTATTTAAATCATAGCAGCATCTTAACAGAAGTTGCAGCCTTTTTGCTGACCTCATCAGTACTTCAACCCCATGAAGGTGGTGAAAGGGATGGATAAAACAAAGCACATGGGTGCTTCTAAAAGCTTGGGAGCGTTGGTAGCCAACATTTAGATTTTTGATTGAGGGAGAGAAACTGGGTTTGTCAGCTCTCTCTTGTGCTTTTGAGACCTGGGTCTGGATGGCTTTAGAAGCCATTTAAAGCAGCCTTTTTGAGATGCAGCTTCTAAAAGCTTTGTGCTTATCCAATGACTGTTTAAAATAAATTACAGAAGCACAGTCTCTAACTGTCCAGCTCTGTGCCTTCTCCGTGAGGCTTTATATTTGGGCTCCTTGTGTTGCTCTACCTCTGCCCCAGTGAGTCTCAAGTTATTTTTCTGAGCAGTGTAACAATGTCAAGAGAAGGGGCCGGGAGAATGTCACTGCTTGGGCAGTCTGTAGCCTGGTGATTGGACTTCTCTCCAAGGAGTCACATCTAAGGAAGGAAAATTAATTTGCTGGGCTGTTAAAAAGGAGGCAGGAGAAAGGAAGGCTGCTGTCAGTCTCCAGTGTTATCCAAAGAGTTAAGTGTTATCTGCCATTCTGTCTTGTGAATAATCCACTTCTCTTAGTTTGTGTTTGAGCATGTTTCAGAAACCCCTCTTTCGATGGTGTCTTTCAGGAAGGTAGGAAAGGGAAGTTACTCCACATCAAATTAACTAGGCCCAGAGCTCCTTGAGTCTCACTGAAAATAATTCATTTGGAAACTTGTGCCAGAAGGGAACTTTCAGAGACATGCGCGGTTTTGAGGTCAAAATGTTGTGGTATAGATGGAGTTTTGGTGTCCCCAACCCAATAGTGACAGAGCAGCCCATGCCTCTGGGAAGTTCAGGTTGGAGCCATCTTTCAGAGATGGTAGACTCCAAGCAATCCAAGCATTTTGGGTGCTGACATACTTCTCAGGATCCAGCAGCGAAGGATGTGTGAGCCTACGAACATGGCTCTACCCCAGCCAAATCACTGGTAAAATTGTGTAGTGTTTCCATCAGGGCATGTCCTATGAATGTGCTGTTTGTTGGGATGTATTTGATTGATAGGCAAGGAACTTCTCAGCCTTATTCAGGACAATGGTAACAATGTCTAGAGTAGCTGTAATGGAAAAAAGGCATGCGAGACCTCTCTCTAGCAGCTGCTGGAGTTGCGGGTTCTGGGCAGGTCCATGCAGTCAAATGTTATCTTCACTGTCTCTCTGAGCAGAAACGATGTTTGGCTTCATGTTTGTCTCAAAGCCAGCTGGGTCTGTGAGCTCAGACAGAACCAATGGCAAGGGTGCATGCAGGTGCAAGTGGCTGCTGGGCCCTGCACATCTCCTATCCAGAGAGCAATGCTGCAGCACAAACACGCTGATGCCTGGCAGTCTGTCATTTCCCTGGGAGCATGGGACAGAGAGCGACTGCTGTCACCATTTTATAGCCCTTCTGGCATTCCCCTTCTGTTTCAGCCATATTAGAAGTTATTCCATTTCAAATTGGTTTTAAAATTGCTTTTTAACTAAGCCAGTACTAGACACATGGGCTGATATTTCAGCATCAGTCAGGCATGTATAAATCTAGACAGAGAATGCTTGACTCAGATGAAGTGTGCTCACTCTCTTCCACATACATATAACTCTGTTGAATAAAAGAACACAACCGTCAGCTCAGTGGCAGCCGAAGGTGTGCACGCACCTTTTAAAACCCTGATCTGGAAGGTTCAAATTCCATTTCCTTGAAGCCATGCTTTGAAGGACTTTGGAAACACTGCTCAGCCTAAGACAAGAAGTTCACTCATCACCAAAACAAAGCAGCATATGCGCTCCTGAGTGTGGGAAGATAGCATGGTAAGTGACTAATGAGACTTGTCTTCCCTACCTGTATTTATAATGTGAACAGGACGCTCCAGTTCCCTAGTCCCAAGCACCACCACTTCCGACTCTCGCGCTCGACAGGGTTATGATGCTAGGGGACGCATGCTGGATTGGAAGGATCCGCTTGGTTCATCTGAAAATACAGATCCATATGTGGCAGTTTCATCCCATAATCATCAAGACAAGAAGGGTAAGGCCTTGGAAATGACGTCCTGTGGTGAGGAGCATGGTGGGGGGAGGACTAAAGTGTAACTGCTTCCAGCTGGCTCAGAGTAACATGTAATGAAACTCCTGTGCTATAATTAAAAGCTTATCGTAAAGCCTGAAACGGCCAATCTCAGTCTCAGTCCTAGATAATTCACTGCCTGAGGAAACCACACAAAACAAACAGAAGTTTGCTTTGCAGAGCATGTTTTGCATGTGTACAGGAAGGAGGGAAACAGTGGGGATTTAGCTCTCTTTAAACTTGATCTGCCCTGTTCTCTTGCAGAGGAAGATCTATAGCTTCCCATTGATCTTAACAGTGCATTTTTATATTGCCTTTTTGTCTGAATCCCCAGGGCAGCACAGCAGATCTTGGCTGATTTTACATTATTTACACCTCTCAATAACAGATAAGAGATACTGAAAGTCTGCTTTAGTTTAACCATTGAAGTAAAACTGACAGTAGCCCTAGACACTAGGCCCAAGTCCTGCTGCCAGTGAGACCTGAGCATCAAATACCTTTGAGAGTAAGGGCTGAGGATGTCATTAGCAGAGGTGACTGCTGGTGGAGAGAGATTCTGTGTTGCATTTTTGAAGTATCAAAAGGTTGGAGTTACGTGTCACTTCACAGTGTTCAATCCTGTGCTGAAGAACCCTTGGGTCTAGTACAAGTGACAGCCCTGTCCTTTGGCCTCCAGTCCCCCTTTGTTATACATACACAGAATTAGGCAGAGAATTGCCAAAACTTGCCACTTGGACTTGCTTAGGGAAGAAGAAGCTTTTCTCCTATGTGAGGATGGTGTTGCATCCTCATTCCATCTTGGCCCTCCATAGTTACCCCATCTGCTTTTTATCCCATCTGCTTTTAATCTGTGTCTCAAAAGAGGTTAAAATTGTTCCTTTGTAAATAGGGGACTTAGGTTCAAGTAGCTCCACCACCTAGAGAGATCTGAGTCCTTGTTACTCTTCTCCAGGGTGTTCTTAGGTAGTTTATTTCAATCTCTTTCCCTGTTGAAGATATTTCACTCTGTATGACTAAGTACTCAGTGGGCTTGAAGAAAGATGGGAATGTGCAAAACTCACTGAGTGGTTAGGGTACTCAGCAGGGGCAAGAACACACATGAGCTTCAGTCCTTTCTGCTATGAATACTTGATATAAAACACTTAAAATATTAATTGAAATGTGGATTCTGGTCTCTATTGTTCATGCATTTTACATGAAAAACTCATTAGACAAACGCATCAGCTGTTCCTACAGAAGCTCCTGGCATGCCAGACCTGCTGCTTTGCCTTGTCTGCCCAAACTAGTAGGCTACTAACTCTCATTCCTTCCCCTCCATCTGACCCAGTGAATCTTGAATTCTCTGCATTGGCCATGGAGACTTTGAGCAGGGAGTGATGAGCCTGTTAACATCACAGAACAGTTTTCAGCAGAGCTGCATAAGCAGCTGGCAGTGGTCTGAACCCAGACTGTGAACTCCGTGCCTGCTATTCACAACAGCTCCAGACACACAGTGCCTCCCACAGTCACAGGACATCCTGGATTTCTCACTGAATTCCCCAGGGTTGACCTCGAAGAACCTTCATGGTTCCTACCCATGAAGGCAATGGGTATCACCTGACTGGCCCAGCAGAGACAAAAGCCTGAAGCTCTCTTCCAGCTGAGGAGGCCAGTCAAATTAGCCAGGAGATGCAGTAAAATTTCTGAAGATGCCATAGCAAACATTAATCTAGTAGCCTTGGCTTTTAGGCTTGATTGACAGGAAATGGAATATGAAGATTTGAATTCCCTCAGGCAGAGGACGCAAACTTGTCTCCCACCTCCCAGCAATTAGCTTCTCCTATAAAAAAGGGGAAAGTTGCCATTTGCTTTTCTTCCTTCAGCTGGGTTTTAGAAGTGGCCTGTTTGAACTATTTTTGTCAGAGCTTGATGGTGTAGACATCAGGGGGCATTAAAAGCAAATCTAAAGCAAAAAAGTGAATTTCTAGAACCCAACAGGCTTACATGTGAGTTAAGCACTGAACCTCTCTACACCATGCAGACCTGTGAGCTGCTGAGCCTCAGCAGAGGAAGAACTTCAGACAGCTGCCAAACTCAAATTCAAAATCATAACTTAGGGTGCAAGTGACTGAGAGTGCTGAAGGTGAAAGCTCAGATTCATGTTCCCACTTAATATTCCTACTTAAGGTCAGTTTGAGATATTGTCCTCATTTTTTTAATTCCTTATCCTTTACTTTCCAGCAGTAGAAGGGCTATTTAGAAAAAGTTATTTTGGGGTATCAGATATGTAGAGGAGGGAAGGCAGATAAACCTGCATGCCCTTCTAAAGATGACATGTGATTTACCTAGCAGTCCTCCTTCCTCTCAGCAATAAATCAGTGATAATGCTGTCAGCCAGAAAAATACAGCTATTTTATTTTTCTGTCCAGTCTGTTAATAACACCTGGTATCCAAAAATGCTTGAGGTGAGAGGACATTTCTTAGAAAGTCTATTGTTCCCTCTTTTGAAAGTAAGTGGTATCTTTCTTTCCTTTAACCTGAGAAGAGGGGATCTAATTAAGCAGAGGGAAGGGAAAAGGGAAAGGGAAAGAGAAAGGGAAAGGGAAAGGGAAAGGGAAAGGGAAAGGGA
>WYDI02025470.1:0-13020 GCA_009867235.2 Psittacus erithacus | reverse complement strand
AAAGGAAAGGAAAGGAAAGGAAAGGAAAGGAAAGGAAAGGAAAGGAAAGGAAAGGAAAGGAAAGGAAAAAGGAAAGGGAGGAAAAAGGGAAAAAGAAAAGGAGGAAAAGGAGAAGAAAAGGGAGACAGAGGAGTGACATCAGAAACACAGATAGTGAAAGATCTGGCCCTTTATGTACCCAGAGGAATGCAGAGACACATGCATTTTAATGGCACTATTTGTTATGTGTGGGTCCCTACTTCACAAATCTTTTGCGAAGCAATGCTTAATAGATGGAAAGCTAGCTCTTAAAAGCATCTTGTATGCCAGTAGAAGCTTTCAGAAAAGTGTGCACTGAAAATATTAATAAATGTATAGCTGTTGGATTCTAATCATTTTCATTTCAACTCACTGATTGATGAAGCTTACATTCAATAGTTCCCTCCCCAGGGAGTGATGGTTACCAAAGAGCCTTATTAGCACTTGACAGGGTCATTTAAATATCATGCATTCTTTGGTGCCTAATTATGAATATTAACAAAGCTGGAAGCAGTCTACACACAATCAAAACAATGGCGGCAGAGGTGACCGCATGGTTGTTTACCATTACCATCCACTCGTGTGCTGTTACTCCTTGCCTTGCCCAGTCAGAGCCAGATGGCTCCAAAATTACTATTTTTTTGTTTTAAAAGGGCAATGGAAAGAGTTCTTACACAAAATTAAATCAGAAAATGTTACGCATACTATCCTTTTATCAAGACTTTGTTTTCACTTTTGCTGTAATTTGTTTTACTTTCACACATTTGCAAATTATAAAATACTCTTTTTTAACATTTTCTCTTTGTTTTGCAAGGTACTTTGTGTTTTTCTTTGGTTGTGTCTAATCCTTTGGACAGTGTTTTCTTTCTTTTTCTGTTCTCACAAACAGAATCTTACAGACCTGTACTAATTGTACAGAATCCACTTGCTGCTTTCTTTTCTGTAGCACGGGTGCTTTGATGATGTCACATCCATCCATATGCTTCACTTTTAATTCAGTGCAGGCATCTTGGGGAATATCTGTGGGGGCGTGAAGAGGGGGTTCTTTAAAAGGGTTGACTCATGGGAATGTGACATTTGTGTGCCACAGCTTTAGTAGCTAAATATACTCTGGGATTGTTGTTTCTGAGCTACATCACATTTCTTGCCAAGATGAAAATGTGTAGTGCAACCCATATAGTGGGAACTATGCATTGCCATCCCACTGGCGTTTTCATTTTAGCCATTAAGGAACCTGCCCTTATATTTCAGAACAACAACAACAAAAATATTGGCTCTGATTGGGCAAACTGCACCCCTCTTTCCTCTTCTTTCCAACTACTCCCCAGAAGAAAAAAAAAGTAAAAAAAAAAGAAAAAGAAAAAAAACCCCATGTTCTAGAGTATGTTTACATTTTGTTTATTTCTTGCTGTGTTTTAGTGTTAATTTAATTGTGTGTTTCTCACCTTTGTTGAAACAGTGTTCCTTGCTGTCTAACCTTCCCCCCTGCTGCCATTGTACTTGGTCTCCCTCCCTCCGCAGTCATGAAGCTCCTTCTGTGGAGCGCTCCAAGGCTTTACCCTCTACACCCCAGTAGTGCCATAGCGCTGTGTCTCTCTGTAGTCAAACTACTAACGAAGGGGGGAGTAGACATGTACCATTTGTCAAAAGGCCTGCGTGAAGAAAATAAAGCGATTTTCTTCAGGAATAGCTGGCCTTGCCCCTCATTACGCTGCTGCCCTTCTCTGATGCCTCCTGTCCTTCCAGGCTCCCTTGAGAAATGCCTCATGCTTTTCAAGTCCTGGGTTCATTAGCACAAATGCATATGACTGTTCAGTTTTCTCACTTGCTCCCTGAATGCCCAGAGCCCACCTTTTAATCACAGTTTTGACAAATTGGTTGTAAATTCAGCTTACAATTCTGTGGTTCTGCTACAGCTTCTTCTCTACAGCATTCAGGTGCATGTGGCTGAGCTGGGCACTGTATGACCAAAGTGTAGCATTGCTGTTAGCAGGCTTAATGTTTGTATTCTTAGTTGTCTCAACAGTCATTAAGTGAAGATTATGAGGTGGTATCTCCTTTCCATAACAGTCCTTTTGTCAACATCTATGTAACAAAATTAAAAAGCTGATTAGAAGCTGGATGTGGTGGATACAATTTACAGAGTTGAGTTGCTCATGTATTTGGTTGTCAAGAATGCTCCTGTAGATACAAGTGTCTGATAGCACCTATTATAGGTTGTAGAATCTATATTGTTATTGTTATTAATAATAATTGCAGCCCTACAGTACAGAATTAGACATAATTAGTAATGTTCAACTTCTCAATTTGGGGAAGGCTGTGCTCTTGGAGAGGCGAAAGGATGTTCATTTCAAAACCTGACTCCGGAAGATATTTCATATAGTACACAAGTGGCTGTTACTAAATTTTTCTGTGAGTATTGCTACTTGAAAGATTTGCCAAGTGTTGCCCATGCTTGTCTCTGGAAAGTCTGCAAATGTTCAGGCAGATTTTGCTGCAGTGAGACAGAATTATATGAAACTTCAGGTACAGTTATGATAAAAAGTGATAAGTGCTGATTTAACAAGATACTTTACAAGTAGACAAGAAATAAGTGAAAAAAAATATGTGACAAAGCAAAGCTTTGGAGTCTTTTTTTGCATAAATTAAACAACTGGTGTTCAGCTTGGGAGGGCTGAATTTTACACCAGGAAGTGCATTTGCAAGGATGTCTCTTGCCCACAACCTAATAGAAGAGTGCTGTGGGAAAGGGAGTAGGGGATTTGCCCCTATTGTTTATGATTATGTAGCACGTGGCTGAGAATTGAAGTGTGAGGTGTGATTACTTGAAGCTGTAGTTCTTCACACAGGAATTTCATGTACACAAGATAAGATCATAGAATCATAGAATGGTTTGGGTTGGAAAGGACCTTAAGATCATCGAGTTCCAACCCCCCTGCCATGGGCAGGGACCCTTCACTCTAGACAACATCACTCAAGGCTTTGTCCAGCCTGGCCTTGAATACTGCCAGTAATGGAGCATTTACCACTTCTTTGAGGAACCTGTTCCAGTCCCTCACCATCCCCACAGTAATGAACTTCTTCCTCATGTCTAACCTGAACTTGTCTTGTTTAAGTTTGAACCCATTGCCTCTTGTCCTGTCACTACAGTCCCTGATGAAGAAGTCCCTCTCTGATATCCTAGACCCACATGTAGATTAAAACCTTCATTTCCCATTAGGATTTAAACAGAGGTTGGCTGGATGAGTCTGTCAAACAAAGCCCTATAGATTTACATTTTTTTTTCAATAACGTTCTTAGGTAAATTAGTATCAGTTTAATGTAAACATCTCTGTTTTGTGAGGAGGTGTTTGTCACATATACTAGCTGCTAGAGTGAAATGCTAAAAAAAAATCCTTTTTAGAAAAAACAACCAACAAACCATGTATTTGTCTAGAATGGCTCTAATGAGCAACTTGTCCAGGAATTGAATGTCTCAGAGACTAATCACGGCATACATGCTGTGGAGCACCACTTTAGCTCCATATCAGATAAATACCAGAAAGCCATGTTATCAATTAAATGGGACCAAATTTCTCAACAGAGTTTTTAATGGCCAATACCAGTGTCACCAAACAAAGCTAGTAATTAGCAAACATGCCAGATTGATGAACCCACCATGCTGAAGTTCCTGGTATCCCATGACATGCACCAGAGGGCTGTGCAGTCAGGTTTAAGGGAACACACAAGACTTGTCCAGAGGAATGACACTGATCCTTCCTCTGTTCTGTCTTGCATGTATGAGCTGTCTACTCCCAGAGCTAGAGACAGCTAATCACCTCAGAATGCATCCTCAAGTTCAAACAGTGGCAGTGAAAATTAGATGCTAATTAATAAAATGGATATTGTATATAAAATGGATGAAAGAGTGCTGGAAGGATTTTTTTGACAACAGACTTTATTCAAACTTGCTTTCGTCATGTTTTTCTAAGTTTCTATGAGAACAAGAGCGAAGAGACAGAGAGAAGATAAGGCAGAAAAAAATGACAGAAGCTAAGTTCCCAGGCAGGGCCAAATCTTTAAGCCAATTTTAATCAAACACAGGGACTGTAAAAGAATACAGGGTGTGATTTAGTGCATCTTTTCTGTGACTAAGTCTTCCTTTCAAACCTCACGTAAAAAAAAGCCCAGGCTCATTTAGTCATGGTCTTTTTTACAATAACCTTCTGAAAGTATAAGGATAGGGACAGTTTTCACTGCAAAACATAGACAAGTATAAGGAAATCAAAGTAATGGAAAGAGTATATTCCAGAACACACCAACTGCCAGTGCCACACATGGAGAAAGACCTATACTTCAGCACTGGCACTAACTTAAAATTTTCAGAAATCAGAATATTTCTACATTTCATTGACAGTACAAATTTCATGTTTAACTATCAAAAGTGAAATGTGAGTAGTGAGTTTGGAAACAAGAGCCATTTGCTACCTAGTAGCTGAAAAAAGACATAATTGGTAATAGAAGAGGTTGTGTCAATGTGCAACCCCTGGTTAGGAAAACTATCAGCGGAGCTTTTCTGCTCCCAGATTACTGGATGAAGTTTAAGGGTGAAGTTTAAAATAGAGCTCATAAGATGTAAATGTGGCTGCAGGAAACAGCAGGTATCCTTGACTTCCAACTGTCTGCCTGCATAGATTTAAAGTTGGGCTATCAGTTTCCAGGCTGCAATGAGCAATAGAAGCTTGTCTCACTAAAACAGGGAAAAACTATCATTGCCCTGGGACCTTGATCTGCTTTTTCAATAAAAAAGGTCATGTCTAATTTGTCAAGGCAACTGCTCAAGGTTCAGGGCATTAGAGCTATTGTGTGACAGACTAGAACCCCAGCTGCATTCATCCACAGTCACCCGGTGAGGACAGCACAGACTGCCTCATGCTCTTATTTGACCCTTGTAGCACTGACTTATTTATCAAGAGCTGGGAATTCGCTGTAGGGTGTGCTGGCCCTACAGGGTCACTAGTCTATCTGGAAATAGCAAAGCATAATTGGTGGACAGGATGTTAAGTAACAGTTTGATTTTTGTGGCGTTTATATTGAGTGTAGTGAGACGTTGTGCCATGCAAAGATGCTGAATTGGGAGGGCAGCCTAGCCCTTTAAATAAGAAATGTCTGAAACTGCTTTAAAATTTGAAGGGATTTGAGAGCAGACAATGTACTAGCTGAAAGACACTTACAGTGCCTTTTGGTGTTAATGCCAGTATACAATTAAAATGTCAATATGCTGTTAAAGATACTTGAATAATTCATTTTTCTCATACAGGATGTGCCTAGTTTCAATAACTGTATTAATTAATAGGTAAGATGTCCTGTAGTAATTAGACAACAACCTAAACATTGACAGTCCTGGTTCAGAGCACTTTTAATATGATCTGTGGACTGTGAACTGTTTAATTACATTCCTCTATTCAAAACACCACTAACATTCTTCTCATACAGGTAAACTTTTAGTGACCAGAGTCAACATCCCTTTTAGTATGTAGGAAGGACACTGTCTGACTCTTTTCCTCTTTTTCTTGATTTCCTTTTAGACTGTAAAAAAAAGCAAGCTTAATTCTTTATGTCAGGATGGTCTTGGTGCTTACTGATTAACAGCATGAAGTTAATTAAAAGAAAAAGAACCTGGAGAGGGCATAATGTAGATTTTGCCATGTTAATTTTATTGAACATTAAATACAGATAACAAATGTCACTGTGTTTGGAAACTAGTTGTTCCTGTGAATATCCTTAGTTTAGTCAGGTGTTTGGGCAGGTGCTGCTTTGAGCTCTTTGACAGTCATTTAGTGAGATGCTATAGTCTCTGGTATCCAATTACTTTTGCTGTGACTTCTGCTAGATTATTTTAATCGTGTGTTCTAAGATTTTCTGTGCCAGTAGCTGAGAAAAAGAATAGGGAAAAATATGTTGTTATTCTCATGTTATGAAAAGAAAAGATTGTTAAGGGCATTTTATTGAGAAGTTTTGAAGCAGCTAGTGCAAATTTACCTTTACATTGAAAATGTGCATCCTGACACCCTGTAAGGGAAAAAAAAGCTTTACTGGCCAAGCTGTAAGCTTTTGAAAAATCTCAGTCCCTCATACCCAGAGACTTGTCACAATTAGGCAACTAAATACACAGCAACACGGTGTACACTGAGCATCAGAGCTGTGACTTATAAGCACTTTAATGACCAGCTGATAGTCTGACAGCTCTCCCTGCCCCAGCAGATCAGAGTAAGTCAGGGTCCCTGCTGAAGCAGATTTTAACAGCTCCATTGGCATTAGAAGAGCTTAGGGCAATTTATAGAGAAGTTGCTCAAGAATCATTAAGAGGCATTTCTGGCGCAACTGTACAATACAGCAAAAATTTAGAAATGGCTAACAGTACATTCATCGCCAACTTTGCATTGACTAGGAAGAATATCTGTAATACTCTGAAATAGTGAGAACTAGTGATGGTTTCCAGACCAGATCCAACCTCCCACATCTACCATAGTGGTTAGCCCTGGATATGAAAGTGTAGTTCTCCCACCAGCAACCAAAGATTGCTATCTTTTGTGAAATAAAATCTCAGATGAAGGTGCAGCTTGATAGCATTGTCAAAACTGGGCATAAACTAGACAGTTCTTTCATATGCCCAACAAGGATTTTTTTAATTGGAAAATAACACCAGCTGCATGCTGTCAATAATATGCTATCTTGTGCATGCTCCATCCCATCTTACCACAATTATGATAGAAAATAAAAGAACAGCTGTTAAAAAAAAGAGGTGGGTGAGAGAAGCAGACACATTTTTAAAGCTCTACAAAGCTACTGTCATTCACTATCATGTTCTTGTAGAAAGAAACAGAGGAGGGTTTTTTGGAGAGCCTGAAAGATCTGCGGGTACTAAACACAAACAGTACCAGCACAGACAGGGAATTTAAGCATGCACAGAAACACCTCCTGAAGAGTCGCACACTGAAGCCTGCATTAAAATAGTTCCAAAAGTCTGTCAAGAAGCACGTATTTTCCAGGTGTTTCCTTATTCTTCAAGTGAGAAATTCTTACCGAATTCCTGTTTGACAGCGAGCAGGGTGAGTGAGACAGAAGCCATAATGCTGGGTAAACATCGAGCAGTGCTTGTTTTTAAAGAAGCCAACAGAAGTGATCTTGTCATGTGGTGCATGTTTGTCCTGGGTTCAGCAGTAGCAGTAATTTTTCACCTTCTTATTAGCTGGTGCAGTGCTGTGTTTTTGACTTTTGGTCTGGGAACAGTGCTGAGAACACCAATGTTTTTAGCTGCTGCTTAGAATGTATAGACTGACCAGGGACTTTCTGAGTCTCATGCTCTGCCAGGGAGGAGGGGAAGCCGGGAGGAAGCAGAGACAGGACACCTGACCCAAACTAGCCAAAGAGGTATTCCATAACACAGCACATCATGCTCAGTATATAAACTGGGGGCAGTTACCCAGAAAGGCTAGATCTCTGCTGGGGTGGGGCTGGGTATCGGTCGGTGGTGAGCAGTTGTATTCTCTTCCCTTGTTATTTCCCTTACATTATTATTATTGGTATCAGCAGTGGTTTATGTTATACCTTAGTTACTGGACTGTTCTTATCTCAACCCGTGGGAGTTACATTCTTCTTTATTCTCCTCTCCATCCCTCCGGAAGCTGAGGGAGGAAGGGGGGGGATGGGGAGGTGAGTGAGTGGGCTGCGTGGCAGGCCTTAACCCACAACAATGTTTTAGTGGCTTGAGCCAGTGGTCACCACTGGAGAAATTTAATTCCTGCCACCAGCTTATAGCTTCCACCAAACAGTTCAACAATTCTCCATGTGTATTCATTGCTGAATGAGTCCCAGTCAAAGGCTCTTAAAAGAGGACAGAGAGCAAGAGTGCCCTCTGTCCCTTCTTCTGCCTGCTCTCCCCACTGAACCTCGTGCATTCACCACAGAGCCTCCCCAGAGATTTGGCCAATCGTGGCTCATAATGAAGAACACAAAGAGCACTGTTTTTTATTTTTTGCAGATAGCATTCAGCTTTAGCTCTACAAAAAACACTAGTCTCTATTCAGTGTCTTAAAGAGGTCTTACAGTCCTGCAGCACTACATATGCTTTCTCTCTAAATACGACCAAGCTATGGGCAATACCCTCAGGCACTCATAAAGTAAGACCTATTAATTTCCCATACCCAGGGGGATTTGTATATTGAAATGTGCAGTTCTCACTCATGGAACTAAATTACAAATATGAAATCAGCAGCTACTTTCATATACCCAGCATCAAGACCTGGAAAGACAATACAGTTTATCTCTACTTGCTCATGGCAGGACAATTTGATAACATCAGCTGTGCTTCCCTGAAAGGTTTTGTCTCAGCTACAGTGTATTTAGAAAGGGGGAGGGAGAATAAATACCTATCACTGAGAGAAAAGAGACTGTGAAAAAATTTGTTAGGGTCCAAAATGCTAGGAAAAAAATGAGGCTTTAACCACTCACATGGAAGTTTGTATATTAGCAGATCCATAAACATATCTTGAAAGCTAGTCTGCAGGTATGAAAAAGCCTTGTTATAGCACCTACCTTCATGTTGATTAACTAGCTGTGCAAGTTGCCTCGTTTGCCTGCAGCAGTGGAAAATACTGGCTTAAAGGAAGAGCATGAGCAGAAACTGAACAAACATTATAGTAAATCTAGGAAATGGAGATTCGATCCAGTACCAGAACTGAGGGAAAGGCTGGGGAGTTGCATTGCAGAAACACTGATGTGTGTGAGGTGTGTGGTAAAGCAAATACACAGTTGTGTCTGCCTGGCCTGCCACTGGAAAGTGAAGGATATCTGGATGGGCTTTGAATGTATGTTGGAGAAGATGCATTTGCGCACACTGCTCTGTGGTTAGAGTGCTGCTGGCCCCAGCTTGTTAAAGTATATCCTCTGAGATTAATCATAGGATGGTTAGGGATGGAAGGGACCTTAAAGCTCATCCAGTTCCAACCCCCCTGCCATGGGCAGGGACACCTTCCACTAGACCAGGTTGCTCCAAGCCCCGACCAACTTGGCCTTGAGCATTGCCAGAGATGCGACAGCCACAGCTTCTCTGGGCAACCTGTGCCAGTGCCTCAGCACCCTCATAGGGAAGAACTTCTTCCTTATATCTACTCTAAATCTCCCCTCTTTCAGCTTCAGCCATTCCCTCTTGTCTGCAGTCATCTTGTTCAGGGAAGCAGACAGGCTATAGTAAGCACTGAGTATGCAAAAAAAATACACAGACAGGAAACATCAATGAAGTTATGGCATGAAAGTGCCCACAAGATGGGCAAGTGATTAAAAAAAATCGGTTCAAAAATGCGGAGAACTACAAATTCAACAGAAAGAAAAAATGCATGAAAGAAGCCACCACTAGAGATAGAAAATGAAGTGGGAGAGATGATAGCAGCAGCAGGACAAGAAGTCCATCAGGGAAATGCGGTCTTTTAGTTCAGGATGTGGCTGGAGTAACTGCGCTTGCTTCACTGGAGATGCTGTGGATTCAAATGAATGTAACTGAGAGGAAAGAAGGCTTCTGATATTTATATTGGAAGAGTAGATAGCTACCAAAAAAAGAACTAGTGGTAAAATTAGTCTTGCTGATTGTTATGGCCAGTGTTTCAAACTCATCGCAGTTCCTCAGTTACTTAGTGTATTCAAAGGCAGATGAGGCTATGAGACTGCAATACGGAGGGAAATGATAAACCTAACAGCAGACATGTATAAGCTATTTTTTGTCTACAGCACCAGCCCTGCAAATATTTCTAGAAGCAGCAGTCTTGTCTTTTACTGATCACAGGGAGCTGGTCTTTTGACTACACCTGCAGTATTCATGAGTGTCAGAGAAATGAAGAGTTAATCCACAGTGTTTGCTTTCTGTCACAAAATATACAGTGCTGGTGTTTTAATCACAGAAGAGGTTTCATCATTCTTCTGTGTAAGAGACCTTCTGTGGAGTCCAGCCATATTCCTAATGAGCACCAGCAACCCAGCTGTGGGCAGAAGGACTGTTCCTAAGAATTACAGTTACGGGTGTGAGTAAACATTGTTAGCTTGGTCATGTAGTTGTTCAGCAGTTTAATAGTAATTTCCAGGGACCTCAGTAAATAGGATATATAGGGTACAGTCTTCTTATTTAAAAGTCTTGGATGTTTAATGTATGGCTTCTTTGTTAGTTCAGCTGTGATGTATTCAGTCACATTAGTAGCTCAAAACTAGTATTTCCATTTTTGTGTCTTTAGAGAAGATCAGAGCTGATGACGAAAAAATTTTTGCTTTTAGGTCATATGCAGTGTTTGAAATTTAACCTCAGTTCTTCTATAAGGCTACTTTGAGCTTCAGTCTGCTAAGCAGAGCTGCTTATGTTGACATTCAGTGAACTTCACTTTTCCCTGTTGTGCAGAAAGGCCATAGTTCAGAACATGCTGTAAAAAAGGAGGGGGAAAGCCACAGATTTCTCAGTGACAGCTTCTCTTTCCTTGACACTGTTCATAAAAACTGCTTCCAGAAAGGCACTGGGCTGCCCAGAATACATAATGCCCACAGCAGGGGAAAAAAAAAAGTGTTTGTTCTGCGCCATCAGAGGAGCTCCATGCAGTGAAATGGGAACTGTGAAGATGAGAGATTCACTTTACAGGCTACAACAACTTCTCTGGAGTCCTGAATTCATGCATATTCAGCCAAACATATGTAAATCTGGCTTAAGCCAGCTGTGAAAGATCCCCTGAAGTAAACTAATGAAGAGCAGCTGGATATGTTTAAGCTCATCCCAGGCATAGTAGAAAGGTCCCAGAATGTGCAGTGAACTTTTTTTACGTCATTAGCGGAAACACAGCAGACTTTAAAGACAACTTGTGTTTTAAGATGCAAAGCAGCATAAAGTTTGCCTCGCTGAAACAGGCTACAAAAGAATTAGTTTTCCTTGACATTTGGATTTTATACATCTTTTTTTAACTACTGTGAATGCCTGTGTTTTTCTCTTTTAAAGGATCTGCTACGCGTGATTATTCCACATCACACAGAGGCACCTAAAATTAGCATTGCTCACTGGGAGATGGTGAGAGGTGAAGGAAAGTGCTGAAATCAGGAAAGTTCAAAATGATCAGTCACTGTGTGCCACTTGCCAGTTGGAGAAAGGTTATCAAGCACTTTCTAGTGCAGGAGCTTGAGCCTAGCCACTGGGACAAATACAACTGGGCTAGCTTCAGGACTCTAATGACTTTCATCATTGTATTATAGATCCAGGAGGTCATGTATCTCAAACCTTCTCCCATACCTGCAAAATTAATAAACTGGTTTATTAATTTAGAGATACTGTCTAGAAGTAACACAATTTAAAAAGCTCTAAGAGTTTGCTATTCCAGTCTTCTTCAGGTCTCCCATCCCTTCATTTCAGTGAAAGTGGAACTTGTCTAAGCATGAATTTCTTGGTTCAGATCTTGTAATTTCCAACTATAATCCCTTTAAAAAAAGAACTGCTTGTTTCTAATTTCTTAAAATTCACAGGTATGGTCATAATAGTGTAGTTTTATGTGGCTGTTGTCACATGCAGAAAAATTGGATTGCAGACTCATAATCAAACTAAAAACAGGTAATTGAATTCTCTTCTGAAAACATTACTTCAAGATTCGTTGGTTATCTGACATGGCCATGGCCCTCTTTTACTAAGTTATAGCCATCTTTTTTCTGTAAAGAGTCATGTTGTCAGTTGTCAGAAGTGGAGAGAAGTGATATAATTTGGACCAATTGAAAGAAGAAATAAAACTACCCTTAGAGATCAATAAATGAACCTATCCTAGAGGAATTGCTTCTGAAACTGCTCCGATTAAGGGCCAGAAAACCCTGACAGAAGCCACTATGGCTGATCTGATTGCTTAGATCTTTTTCAAGGCTTCATTATATGTTACTTCAGACACATTATATATTGATTTTCATTTCATAGTTTTGAAGCACAGTTTCTCCTCATACCTTCAATGATCCTCAGGCCTCTTGTCACTGAAGATTGTCTCATTACCAGATTCATTCTTTTCTCCCAGAGCATACATCCGCTTTTTGTTTGCTGGATATCTCAGACTGCTAGCTTGGGTAACTGGCTTTGAGAGCTGTAGAGTGGAATCTGGAGCAAGATGAATTGCTCTTTTCAGCACAGTCACGCAAAACTTGCAGTTGCAGACCTTTACAAAGCAACAATACAGCTTTACTGCGAGGGGTGGGAGAAAAAAGCATTTGCCAGCAGGTTTAACTATGAATGTCTAAGCTGTTTTTTTCTAGCTGGTGACACCAAGAGTCCAGAAAAATGAATATTGGGTAGAATTGCACTGAGTCAGCAGAACAAGTCCTTGCAGTCAGAAAGAAAAAGTTTGTTTACTGTTTTCAACAAAGCAGTTCCGATAAAGTGGCTGTTGTGGTTTAAGCCAAGCCATAAATCAAAACCACGCAGCCTGCTCACTCACTCCCCCCCCTCCTCCTCTCTTCCCCCCCCGCCCCGTCTTCCCCCCCCACTCCCAGAGGGATGGGGAGGAGAATCAAAAGACTGTAACTCCCATGGGTTGAGATAACCCGTATAGGTATACATGTATATATATATAGGTATATAAGGTATAACACAAACCACTGCTGCTACCGCCAATAATAATAATGATAAGGGAAGTAACACGGGAAGAGAATACAACTGCTCACCACCTCCCAACCAAGCAGTGATCTAGCCCTTCCGGGTAACTCCCAGTTTACATGCTGGTCATGACATGCTGTGGTATGGAATACCTCTTTGGCTAGTTTGGGTCAGGTGTCCTGTCTCTGCTTCCTCCTGCCTTCCTCTCCTGCCTGGCACAGCATGAGACTCAGAAAGTCCTTGGTCAGAGTAAACATTACTGAGCAGCAACCAAAAACATCGGTGTTATCAGCGCTGTTCCCAGGCTGAAAGACAAAGACACAGCACGGCACCAGCTACAAAGAAGGAGAAAAATGACTGCTACTGCTGAA
>WYDI02025468.1:11828-42655 GCA_009867235.2 Psittacus erithacus | reverse complement strand
TAAGAGCTCATCTCAGTCTCCCCTCTGGCAGGTTAAAGCCATTCCCCTTGGCCTGTCCCTACAGGCCCTTGTCCAAATCCCCTCTCCAGGTTTCCTGTACCCCTTTTAGGCAACTGGAGATGCTCTAAGGTCCCCCCTTAAGGAGCCTTCTCTTCTCCAGGCTGAAGCAGCTCAGCTCCTTGAGCCTGTCTCCAGAGCAGAGCTGCTCCAGCTTTGATTTCTGCCTCATTGCTGCTGTGACTTGGAGGGTGAGAACTTTCTTATTGAAGCACTGTGTGGTGAATATCTGGGATCTGGTCAGAGGTGGGGACAATGGGGCTGGTTGTGGAAGGTCTGTCATGAACTCCTGAAGGTGCTATTGGCTGCCACAGCCATGAAGGACAGATGGAAAGCTGACAAGCAGCAGGTGGTGGTGCTGGTGACTCTCTAGGGGTCTCAGCCCCACTCAGGCTTACCTGCCTGTCCTAAAGCCTGCTTGATCAGCAGATCAGATGGAGAAAACTACAAAATTCATTCCAAAAGTCATTCTTTGGAGTTTGTTCATGCGTAGGCTGTACCTCAGCTGAAAGGTGAGGTTGTTAAAACCTCTTAAAAGCATTGCCTGAAACCTTTCAGGTATGAAATAGACAGGACATGACCTCTGCTACTGGCACAGGAACTGCAGGGGTCCATGTTGGAAACAAAATCCAGACAAGCCTGCTTTTGTCAAATTAAACCGGTATGTTTGCCAAGCAGCAGTGGCCCCAGGTCATAACTGAGCTGATTTACTTCCTGTAAGTGGAAAATGCCTTTTTTTTTTACCTTACTGGACTGCTGTAGCTCTCCCTCTGTTAAAGCAGGGTAGCAGGTTAGGGCAGCGGGTATGATGAAAGCTGCTTGCTACATACACAATGTCATACATTACCTGTTTTCATCATTTTGAAGTACCACTCAGAGGGCAGCTCCCAGTGTCTCATCCCAGGCAGTGACCCACGAAAAACTATGGATGGGCACAGGGCACACACAGGACAAGGGGGAATGGCTTTAAACTGACAGAGGGGAGACTGAGATCTTAGGCAGTTTTTCCCTGCGAGGGTGCCGAGGAGCTGGGACAGGAAGCCCAGAGAAATGGTGGCTACCCCATCCCTGGCCATGTTCAAGGTCAGGCTGGATAGGGCTCAGAGGAACCTGCTCTAGTGGGAGGTGTCCCTGCCCATGGCAGTGGGGTTGCAACTTGATGAGCTTTAAAGGGTTCCTTAAAGCAGAATCCAACTGCTACTCATACTCCATATTCTATATAGAGTCCAATCTACCCAATTCTGAACACCTGGTTTGAATTTCCAGAGTTCCTCTCACAAGCGAGTGTCTAGAGGAATTTAAACCTGTGGTTTTAAAGGCACATGTGGCACACATAGCCACAAAGCAAGGCAGTGTAACATACAAGGAACAGAACACACATCTTTTTACATGGGAATTTTTATTCTCACCAGTATCTGTACATTCAAGTTGCACGTTTTTTTAAGTCATTGATGGAGCTGGAGCACGGGATCACGATAGCCTGGCCTGTTACAACAGTTTTACAAGTTTATGCCTCAAAAGTAGCCAGGAAATTTGTGACAATTTCCTTCAACTTTGCTTCTGTCTGGTCAGAGATCTTCCCTTCAGACCTGTTGAGATAATGTAGTTAAACTTCTCACACAGGAATAGGTAACAGTTAATCCCCAAGACAAAGAAAACTACAGTGAACCTTCCCATGTCTAGTAAGATTAAGCAGATGAATTAACGTGTTTGATGCATGAAGCTACGTAGCAGTGATACCAACGTAACACCACTTCTTCTAAAGTTAGTCCTGTTGAAGAACAGAGGTTTGTCAACAAATAGCTTTAAAACAGCTGTATGTAGTTCAGAAAGGCTCTGCCTTCTACAGATACAGTAGACATGTAATTTGACTCATGACAAAACAAGCTATGACTAGGGCAGAAACACTCAAAACCCCATCAGTCCACCCAGCAGCAGGGGAGGCACTGAGCAGCACTTAATCAACAGCACTCTCACAGCTTAAAGCTGCCAAAAATTTAGGATCTGATTAAATTATTTCAGTGTCAGATTATAGGTATGCATGCAGGTTCTCATCTTCCCCAAGTGAAAGCTGAAGATGTGAAGCTGAGCTCCAGGCAGCAGCAAAGCTGATTTAATCTCCAGCTCCGGAACAGGCAGCTCAAGGCCTGATGTTGTAGGACACCCTGAACTAACAGTTCAGCGCACATTATTTGCAATCCAGACATCCATACCATCATCTTGGGATGATGCACTATTAACTACCATACCTGATCGTGGAGAGGAGGGCCTGGTGCTGGCTCAGTACATGAGCTAGGAAAGCACTCTCAAATTTGGTGATTTTGCTGGGCTCCAGCTTGTCCAAGTGACCTCTGACACCAGCGTAGATAACTGCAACCTGTTCTTCAATAGCCATGGGAACTGCAGAAGAGAAAGCATTCATGCCACCGGTAACTCCCAACATCAGGACATTGTCAGTGCTACAGAGTGCTTCCTTAAAGATCAACTGCACATATATCACATGGTTGTCAACAATCCAGTCTGCATTCGCCATGTCTACAGAATGAACATAATGCTGCCAGAAAGATCAGCCTCATTAGCACAAGAGACTAATGGGAAATGCAGACTTGTTATGTCCAAAACACTCACCATATTGTCCTTGTTTGAGCAGCTCTGTCAGACGTACACCACGGTTCAGCAGCTGCTGTGTAGCAGCATCCAGATCAGACCCGAACTGGGCAAAGGCAGCTACTTCACGATACTGAGCCAATTCCAGCTTCATGGTACCTGCCACCTACCAGACAAAATACAAGTCAGGCTGAGTCTGATGACCTTGTAAATGTGTCTAGTAGTCTGCAGGTTACCTTCAGCTAACAGTTGTCACAAGTCAGCTTTGCCTGGCATTACAAGTCGAGTGAATCCCAAGATTCTGCCAGATAATTATATGCATTTCTACAGATTCTGCTTTCTACAAATCTACAAAGTCTGTTGGCCTTTTTAACAAACATACTAATTCTCCCTGAAATGAGGACAGTGGATATGAAACCTAATTCCACATCTGGACTAAAAGACTGAGGTAAAGAGAGAATCCTCTGTTTCTACTTATACCAGTACCCAGTTCAACATACTGAAACTTAACAGGCCTACATCTTTGTGCAGACACAACTTCCCTTTCCCCTTACCATGCCCAGGAGGCAACAGAAGTATCAAAGATATCCCCAAAGTTTGCTCTTTCATGATTTCAGACCGCTAAGGAATCAAAAGCTTTATTCTCTGTGTATTCACAGCTCTTTGAAGAGTGAAATGGGTTGGAAAACCTACACACTACTTGTCTCTAGGTAAGAGAAGGATGCTGCAGTTTCATATTTACCTGCTTCATAGCCCTGGTCTGAGCAGCTGAACCTACACGGGACACAGAGAGACCAACATTGATGGCTGGACGGATACCTTTGTAGAACAACTCAGTTTCCAAGAAAATCTGTAGGAGAAAGTATCTTGGTCAGAAGCCTGGAAGCCTCCTCAGAGATCGGCCATTAAGTTATACAGAAGTACTGGCATGAGAAGTCCTACCTGTCCATCAGTGATGGAGATGACATTGGTTGGAATGTAAGCAGACACATCACCAGCCTGAGTTTCAATGACAGGCAAGGCAGTCAGAGAGCCACCTCCAAAGGAATCATTCATCTTGGCTGCCCTCTCCAGCAGGCGGGAGTGCAGGTAGAACACATCACCCGGGTAGGCTTCCCGACCAGGTGGGCGACGCAGCAGCAGAGACATCTGACGATAAGCAACAGCCTGTGTAGTAGACAAAGATTTCAGACTACAGTAGCTCATGTAAAAATCTGAATTTCTAAACCTGAGGTGATCTGAAAGCTACAAACATACCAGACTATGAGGCCTACAAACAGCGTTTCCTGACCTGTTTGGATAAGTCATCATAGATGATCAACGCATGTTTTCCATTGTCTCTGAAATATTCCCCCATGGAGCAGCCTGAATAGGGAGCCAGATACTGCAGGGGTGCTGCATCAGATGCAGTGGCAGACACCACAATGGTGTACTTCATTGCATCTGGAAAAGAATGGGAAACACACACCATGAGTATATTACCTCAATGTGCCTGTCAACAGCAAATAATAGGCATGTGAAGTACTAGTTATTGAAGCAAGCCCAGGCAGCACCACTACACTCTTACAAAAAGACCACCCTACTAGATTAAAATATCCATCAGCACAACTAACTAATATCTAACACTTGCAGGCTCCTTTCCCATTTAAAACTAAGTTTAAACTTTCACTAAGACACACTTTGGTTCTAAAAGTAACTCAGCCTGGAAGCCCATGGTTTCCTGGCTGCTGCAAGGCAATACAATCCTTTGTTTCAAAGTGCCAAACTACTGCAATTAAATGTGGTTGGTTTTTTGCTCCTCTTAGGTATGACTGCTTTACTAGCAGGCAAGAGGTAAGCTGCCTGACCTCTTGCAAGCTCTGTTACATACGCAGCTTTGGTCAAGGAGATCACTTTCTGTTCAGACACCATCATCTAATCCTTCATGTTTGGGCAGTAAAATCCATCCACCACATTTACAACTGCCACTCACACTGACTTGAATATTTATGAAACAAATGCCAAAATACTTGCAGGCCACAGTTTCTCATCAGGCCTGCCTGCCAAAAGCAAGCTCAATGCTGCTGAAAAAAACCCAACAACAAAAAACCAACCACAACAACAAACAAACAAAAAAAGCCCCCCAAAACACACAAAAAACCCCCACCAAAACAACCTCATAAAAAAACAAACAGACAAAAAAACCCTAAAAAACCCACAAAAAAACCCAAAACCCAACCTAACAAAACCAAGCTGACTTTTCCAGAAGCACTTCAGAAGTTTTCAGGGCTCATACTAGTCTTCCAATGCACTGCAGTAAAAGGAGGCTTTTTCCCCCCCAGGTAGTTAGAAAGATTTCTTGTCCACAAAAGCAAGTATTTCAGTCATTCAGTTACAAAAGAATTCTGTCTACATTCACAGGTACAAGAGGTCATAGCAATATTTAGCATTACAATGGGAAGAGGATGTCACCAGTTGCCAGGCTCAACTGTCTTCAAAAATCTGTACCTGCATCAGTAAGCCTCTTCACCAGCTGAGCAACAGTTGATCTCTTCTGGCCAATTGCAACATAGATACAGTACAGCTTCTTCTTCTCATCTGTTCCATCATTAAATCGTTTCTGGTTAATTATTGTGTCAATTGCAATGGAAGTTTTCCTGTAACACAGAGGTTGGTAAGTTAAGCTGCCTACAATTCTCCAAACCTCTACACCACCCTGTGTTCAGCTCTGCATATCAGCACATGCTGTTCTCAAGTTTAAAGAAAACATTTTTCGCTTGGGCATTTAACTTACCCAGTCTGTCTGTCGCCAATGATAAGCTCACGCTGGCCACGACCAATTGGCACCAAGCTGTCCACAGCCTTAATACCAGTCTGCATAGGCTCACGCACAGAGATTCTGGGAATGATCCCAGGGGCTTTCAAGCCAACTCTTCTACGTGTCTTGGATGCAATGGAACCCTTAAAAGACAGGAAAAAACCTGTTACAGTCTGTATAACATACATACAAGCAGAGGTATTAAACATCTTGTAGTTACACTTACCTTCCCATCAATTGGATTGCCCAGGGCATCTACAACACGGCCCAGCAGCTCCTCCCCAACTGGAACATCCACAATAGCACCAGTCCTCTTCACTACATCCCCTTCCTTGATCAGTCTGTCATTACCAAACACGACAACACCAACATTGTCGGGCTCCAAATTCAAGGACATACCCTAGAACAAAGATCACACTATCATGAAAAAATCCATACCAACATTTACAAGCATTTTGACAGTTTAAAACAGATGTGATTATTCTACAGTGCAGAATATCCAACATCATCTACTTCAATTTTATTTGTAACAATAGTCACTGTTCTGCTTTTACATACAACATGTGTATGTTCTTCCATAGTTGTTTCAGAACCTGCCTAATCCTTCAGCTTGCTACAGAACTGTACTTGCAGTAGTCTAGCATTCAGCCCTTTCCCTCTCTAAAAAGAGAAAGGATAAGCAGAATTCAAATACAACATTTGTCTCTTGACTAGGAATTGGACAAGGGAACATCACTGGCTTCTTCTCTGCCTAAAGCAAGTTTGGTTGTTAAAAAACCTGGAAGAGCCGTTGCAGTACTCTTGGACCAGACAGTTTTTTAGCTTTAGACTACTCTTAGGACTGTAAGAAGTCTGCAAACTGCACACAGTACTGGAGCAGAGAGACTATTATCAAACAGTAAAGTCAGCCAGAAACCAAAGAAAACAAAATCCACCACCAGATTAGCTCTTCTACTTCCTAGATGAAGACAAGAAAAGCTCAGATGTTGGCCAAGAACCAGATACTGGAAGCAAAGTGTTACAAATTAGAAGAGTATTTGCTTTTTTGTATTTTTATTTCAACTAGGTACTATGTATTAAGGTCACAATGAAGTCTGTAAAAGGTCCATACAGGCATCTCCAGCAGAGTCTCATGTTCTTAAAAAAAGGCTTCTTTATATTCCTAGACTAAACAATCTGCCTTAGAGAAAGCTTACCTTCAATCCAGAAGAGAATTCAACCATTTCTTCTGCTTGGACATTTCTCAGGCCATACACACGGGCAATACCATCACCAATTGACAGCACACGGCCAGTTTCCTCAAGTTCAGCAGAGGTGTCAGCTCCCAAAATACGTTCCTCAAGAATAGAGGATACCTCAGCAGTACCTAGAAAGAGATATTTCAAACCAGATTTAGCACATTAAGATACCATATGAATTCTGTAAGCTTGTACTGAATTCAGAAACCAAGGTGTCATTTCTCAGATATGTCACAAAGTACAGCAAACAAGATTCTTCCTCACATAGGAACTCAAGATAAATAACAACTTCTGTAGTCACAGACAATAAAAGCAACTTCAACTCATCATTACGAGCCAGCTTCCATCAGAACATTGATGACTATTCAGTTATCAGTACCCTTCATTATGTCCTACACTATCAGATTCTCTCCCCTAGAAAGCAAATAGATTAAATAATTAGCCATAGCCCAGAAAGAACAGATGTGCCAGCTCTGCCTGCATTTACTTTGACTGAAGGCATCAAAGCACCCTGTCAACTGATTCGTAATCCACAACCTAAATATATTTAAACGACCTTCATACATTTATGCAACAAGTTATTCAATATAAGCTGTAAAAATGTAATCTTCATGTTCCTCAAATTTGTTTGGCAGTGTACCTTCAACAACTTTTTACTTTCTCAAATACAGCTGTGAAACAGTTATTTCCTAATAATACCTTTAATCACCCTAAACCACTTCATAAAGTGTACATGAAACACTACCAAAAATACAGCTGTGCAGGGACACTGTCTCCTCTAAACACCAAGATACTGGCAGCCAAAAAATTACACTCAAGGACGTAAGGTCAAACCCAGCCAGGCCTGGGAAAGTCATCTGCTCCTCCATCCTGTTACAAACAAGACAGGCAACAGGAATCTGACAGTTTTCCAAATAATTCTGCAGGAGCTGAAGACTTAATTGAATCCCCATGGAGTAGGTAAGCTGTGTAAGACAGGAGACCACTCATTTGGTTTGAGCATATGAAGTTATTAACTGAAGTCTCCTGGATGCAGCTACAGCAGTTCAGTATTCCATACTGACACTGGTAGTATATAATTGTCCTCGAATGTTTTTTCAACTGACAAAACCAACACCCCTCACATTCCAAATTCAAACTCCTTTGTATCTGACAGTGCAAGTTCTGAAGCCACACTCTTGTATGAAGATCTTTCTCAGACTCACCAGTTTTCTGGCAGCATGTTTTGGAGGCATGGATGTTCCTTGTAGCAACAAATGCTGCACCCAGGGTGTTTCTGGAAACCTAAAATAAGTAATTATTTCAGTAAGATTTCCTCAGTCACTCAAAAAAAAAAAATTTCGAGATAACATGATCATATGAGGTTATACTTTTTAGCATGTTGTGAACTCCACTCTATTCACAAGCTGCGGTTATGGAACCACATACAGCAATACTAAGCAAGCACAGATGGAAAAGAAGACTGCTCTAAACTACTTTCTGCATTTTCCTGCATTGCAGTATGTCACCATCAGAGCACTGCAGCAGCTCCCAAAGCAACACCTCATCTCATTTGCTGTCTATGCAGTGATTGTCAAAACCACGGGGCGTTAAGAAACAGCACCCATAATGGTTCTGCACAAGGGAAAATAAGATTGTGTCTTCTAAAGGTTGACCTAGCAAGATCTAACTGCAGAATTTCCAAAGCATGGCAAGAACATATACAACAACAGAAACAAACAAAAAGTGATCTAAGATAATGCACTAAGACATTGTAAGACATGAAAAGATTACAATCAGCATCCCAAAGCTCACAGGGTAGTCCCATGCCGCGCCAATGCTATTCTTCTGAACGCCTGTGCAGGCCTCTCCTCCTTTCACCTTCACAAGCGGACACGCCAGGCACAGGTCCTGACAAATCTTCACACTATCCCTCCCCCAAAACAAGGGTGGGGCGGGAAATTCCACCTAGCAAAGCCTCCCAGCTGAAATCCCTAACCTTGACCTTGTTCTAGCATCTTTTCGACACTGACCTCAACCCCAACCGCACCAATCCAAACCGCACAGGACACGCCGTCCTCTAGACATCCCCTTCCCCAAATGAGAGCACCGCCTCAGCAGGCGCCGGGCCCCGCAGCAATCCAGCGCCGAGGTGCGCCCCAAACATCCCTCTCCTTCCCACCCAGACACCCGCATCGGGAGCCCGCGACCCCTCAATGTCACCGCTGCCTCCAAGATGGCGACGGCGCCCGTCCCGGCCACTGCAGGCTGCAGGGAGGAGAGAGAGGGCTCACCAGGCCAGGCTGCCGCGGTAGGGAGCGGGCGAGGGAGACAGCCACACGGGCGGAGAGCATCATGATGGCGACGGCTCAGGGGACGAGTGAAACTAACAGCGCCCGACTGCCAGCCTCGCGCCCTCTTCACAAAATGGCTGCGGCGCGCTCCGCCCGTTTTGGCGGCGAGGCCACGCCTGCGGGGCGGGGCGAGGACCGGAAGGGGTTCCTCAGCCTCAGGAGGCGCGCGTGACTCTTCCCTCCCCGCCCCCAGCGCCCCTGAGCCGCGGGGGAGTGTTTGTGAATATGTGTATGCGCGTGCATGAACTATAAAAACCCCGAAATGGGGATTTTACAAAAGTGCCCCTCTGCCGTACGTTGCCTTGAAACGGCCCTTGGAGGGCGGAGCGCCCTCGGAGAGCGGCGGCTGAGTCGGGGGTGGGGCATAACGCGGTGACGTGAGACGTGGATGTGAGGCACTGGGATGGGACAGCGCGGGGGACAGGGCACGTGGAGCCGGGGCATGAGGCGGGGCACATAGAGTGGGATATGGGGCAGGGGCCGTGGGACATGGACATAGGACATGGAGCGGGACCATGAGATGGGGATGTGGAGTACGGGGCAGGAACATGGGACATGGAGAAGGGACGTGGAACACGGGGCGGGGACATGGGGCAGGGTCATGAGCTTTAAGGTCCCTTCTAACACAAAACATTCCGTGATTCCATGATTCTGTGTGGTTTTATGGCGTATTTTCCTATAAAGAGCGCAGCTGCTGTATGGATTTACGTAAGCAGCAATGTAGAAGCTATTCAAATGTCAGGTTCTGCCCTTTAACTTCAATATCTGATTACCCATGTTGACGAAGAGCTCTGGATGTCTTAATTTGTAATTTACCTTACAATATACATGAAATACTCAACTCCATCAAAACCCGAAATGCCCACAAACCAGCCCGCTTGCAGCCGCCTACACAACCGGACTACAAATCCCATCAGCCCTTGCGGCGCTCGGGGTACGCCGGGAGGCGGCGGGAAGCTCGACATGGCTGAGGCTGTTGCAGCGCCTTGGGAGGAGACGGTGCAGCGGGTAATGGCGGGGAGGAGGTGCGGGTTCCTAGGACGCGGTTACCGGAGGTGCACGTCTGTGCGCCGGGACCGTCTGTGTGCCTGAATTCCTTCTAGAGCGGGCGGCCGGCGCCGGTGCGTTACAGGAGCCCGCGTCCCTCTCTCCCGAGCGCGGTTCCTTCATCCTTCCCACAAGGGGCACCGAGCGCTGCGCTGTTGGAAGTGGTGGGCCCCGCCGCTTGTACATGCGTGGGTCTCCGGCAGGAACGAGTCCGCGAAGGGCTTTTACACCTTTCAGCGTCTTGGAGGAGGGGAGATGTGGTCTCGGGGTGTGTTTTGCAGGAGAGAGGTCTGTATTCATTCGCTGCTGCCTGCTCGGTGACAGCCCGAGCTCACAGCTTTAAGTGTGAGCTGGTTTGAGAGGCTAATCATAGACTCACAAAATCAGACAGGCTGGAAAAGACCTTTAAAATCATTAAGTCCAATGGTTCCCCAGCACTGCCAAGGCCACCACTAACCCTTGTCAGCGAGGGCCTCATCTACACGTTTTGTGAACACTTCCAAGGATGGTGACTCTGCCACTGCCCTGGGCAGCCTATTCCAGTGCCTGAGCACCCTCTGGGGAAGGAATCATTCCTAAGTTGTGAAAATCTTGCACTGCTAAAGTTTTTAGTGTTTCAAGTCTTTCTCAATAGAGAGACTGACAGAAAAATGTAATTCATTATTTATTTGCAAACTTGGCTTTCTTGCAGTATGAGAGTTTTCACTTCCACAAAATTAGTGCTCTTTGCTTCTAAGGCCTTGCTGGTTTTCTCCCCAGCTTAGTTTAGGGTGATGTTTTCTGTATGCCATGTAATATAGCTGAGACGCTGGTGTGGTAGAAGCATAAAGAAGGACATGCTAGAAAGAAGATTATAAGGCTGGGTCCCTTTCCACCACATTGTTTAGACAACAACTTACATTTCATCAGTGTGTTTGGGACCTTGAACCTCATTGAGTTTCAACCCCCTGCCACAGGCAGGGACACCTTCCACTAGAGCAGCTTGCTCTAAGCCCCTGTGTCCAACCTGGCCTTGAACACTGCCACGGATGGGGCAGCCACAGCTTCTCTGGGCACTCTGTGCCAGCACCTCAGCACTCCACCCTCACAGGGAGGAACTTCTGCCTCAGATCTCTTCTCAATCTCCCCTCTGGCAGGTTAAAGCCATTCCCCCTAGTCCTGTCCCTACAGGCCCTTGTCCAAATCCCCTCTCCAGGTTTCCTGTACCCCCTTTAGGCACTGGAGATGCTCTAAGGTCTCCCTTTAAGGAACCTTCTCTTCTCCAGGCTGAAGCAGCTCAGCTCTTTGAGCCTGTCTCCAGAGCAGAGCTGCTGCAGCCCTTGCAGCATCTCTGTGGCCTCCTCTGGACTCACTCCAACAGCTCCAAGTTCTTATGCTGGGGGCCCCAGAGCTATTATTAGCAATTATAATTGAATCTTTCAATTATGATTTTGTTAGTCTCTCATTTCTGGCCTTCTTTTCAGAGGTAGGTACTATGCTTTGCAGGACTCATGCCTGCACGTTGTAGTAACTATTTCTCCCCTACTAGCCCGTAGAGACTGTTCCCAGTGCTCTATCAGAGTTAGGGCAGTTTTATCCCCTGCTACTCTAATGCTGTTTTTACCAGCTGCCCAAATACCTATTTACCATCATTTGGATTATTATTGTGTCTGTATAAAGAGGTCGTGTCAATAAAAAGATAAAATTTTTTCACCTGGTGATAAACAGGTGTCCAGAGAAATGAGGGAGGTTAAAACAGAAATGGTTTTCTAAACTACAAGGGTGACTGAAGAAGAGACAAAGAGCACCACCCATACCTCCACTGGTGGAGTGGGAGTTATTCTTCAGGAATACAGAGCCTGCAGCACTTTACATTTCTTACCTACTTCAGGTATTTTCTGTCATTTCACTTCACTGTTTACTCTTCTTTTTTTTTTTTTCTCCCCTTTCACTGGTAGGTTACTACATGGCTAAAGAAAGTATTTGGGAATCAGCTTGTTCCACAGTACCAAGTGAATGAGCAGACAGTTAATATCTTGTGTAAGCTTGCAGAATACAACGAAGCCAGAGACAGGGATGTTTCTTTGGTGGTGGAGGGCTTGAAGGAGTGCTCAAACGAATATAAAGCAGAAGGTGAGTTTGAAGCTCCAGTTCACAGTTCCATCAAAGTTATTCTTAGTAACCCTGAAGATTGTCTTTGTTTAAATCTTGCAAGCATAAATATATATATATATATAAATGCAACTGAAATGAACTTGTCTTTTGTTCTGGTACAGTTTTTAGTGCAGTGCATCCCATGCCTTCCTTTCTGCAAAATTTATGGTGACATAAGGTTGGTCAAGAGCAATTTTTTAAGCCATGTTTAGCATGCTGCTAATACAGCCAAGGAGTTTAATTGCTAAAACCTTCTGCCCTGCTGGGCTGAACAGCACAGCATTAAAATATTGGCTGGATAGACAGGGAAGCAACCCTACACCTGATTTAAGAGTCTGAGCTGGTGCTCAGCCACTGTTAAGAAAAACACCTGGGGAATCTGAAATGACAGTAAGTTATACTTGAGCTACTTAGGGTGAATGTTTGATAATGTGGGGTTTTTGGAGCAAGTGAGTGGTTCAGGGAACCATAATATTTTTCTAACACATGTGCTAAAGGATTGTCCCTTCACTGGCTTTTTTCAGGAAGAAATTTTACTTCTCTGTGGAAAGACTGATATTTTACACATAGAGATGCTTTTGTAAAAACCCTGTATGTTTGGGGGGTTTTTACCTCAAGTGTTCTAGTGCCTTGCGATCAAACAAATGATGATAGAGGCTGGATGGTTGGTTTAGCCTGCCAAGGAACACAGGCACTACCAGACAGGCCTATGTATTATCTCTGCTGCAAATTCAGACTTCCCAGGTCTGCTGTGACAGGCAAGTTTGTGCTCAGGAAAGGCTTAGGTTGAGCTCTGCAGGGCGAAGACCTGTGTGTGCTCATGAACACCGCACAAGGATGAGCTCGTGTTTCAGTGAGTTCAGGCAGGCTGGTCAGGAAAATTGGAGCAGTGCTTTCTCCTTCAACATGCTGAATTTGTTTGACAAGCAAGGGTGTGGCAGCAATTTGGTATGTTGAAGCCTTCTTTTAATGTGTCTCTTTCCCTAACAGTGGAGAAATAGCTAAAGTTCATAGAATTACAAAATGATTTGGGTTGAAAGGGACTTTAAAGCTTATCTGGTTCCAACCCCCTGCCAAGGGCAGGGACACCTTTCACTAGACCAGACGGCTCAAAGATTGGGTTCTAGCTTTGGAGAGTCCCTTAAAAGAGCAGTAATATTAAAAAATAAAATTAGTATTTTGGGTTGTATTTGTTTTCCAGCTAAGTCTATAGAACGCCTTCTCTCCGAAGAGCTGGGTCTTTCCACACACAAGCTGTCCAGGAAAGGCGCTATGTACCTGGATGTCCTGGTAAGCAGTGCAATGACACTTGAAACGAAGGACACTTCTCTTGCCAGGTAATTTTTCCTACTGTGCATCAGGGGTGATGGTTGTGCTGTTTCCCTCTGTTTTTTCAATTCAATAGTTGCAAACTTGACTTTCACACCCAGGAATCTTACTTGTCCGGATTATTTTTCACCCCTTGGGTAGCTCTAAAAGACATTGGAACTTAGCACAAAACTCTAACCTTGATTATCTGGGGAAGGGAAAGTCTCTCTAGCCTAAGTGCCTTTGCAAGAGATAGATGCCTCTTGGGAAGAGGGATTGCACTTGGGAAGAGGGATTGCACTTGGAAAGAGGAAGTGCACTGGTGCTGCACTTGTGCCACAACAACCCCATGCAACACTCCAGGCTTGGAGAAATGTAGATGGAAAGGTTCTCATGAAAAGGACCTTGGCAGTACTGATTGTCAGAGTTGAACATGAGCAGCTTGTGGCCAGGCAGCCAAGGCGGCCAACAGCATGCTAGCCTGTATCAGCAATAGTGTGGCAGCAGGATCAGGGGAGTGATTGTTCCCCTGTGCTAGGAACTGGTGAGGCCACACCTTAAATCCTGTGTTCAGCTCTGGGCCCCTCACTGCAGGAAAGACATTGAGGTGCTGGAGCAGGGCCAGAGAAGGGCAATGGAGCTGGTGAAAGGCGTGGAGCACAAGTGTGATGAGGAAAGGCTGAGAAACCTGGGAGGTTTAGTCTGGAGAAGAGAAGGCTCAGGGGGGACCTTACTGCTCTCTACAACTACTTGACAGCAGGTTGTAGTGAGATGGGGGTCAGTCTCTTATCCCAAGTAACAAGTGACAGGACAAGAGGCCTCAAGCTGTGCCAGGGGAGTTTTAAACTGAACATTCGGAACAATTTCTTCACCAAAAGAGTCGTCAGGCATTGGAACAGGCTGCCTAGGGCAGTGATGGAATCGCCGTCCCTGGAAATGTTCACAAACCATGTAGTGGTGAATGTAGCAGTCCTGGGTTAAGAGTTGGATTCAATGATATAAAAGGTCTTTTCCAACCCAGCTGATTCTATGATTCTTTTTTTTCGCCTGTGCTTTTGTGGTCAGTGACTGTAGGATGTTGTTGCTCACACTGTTGTGGCAGGTAGCGCAAGCTAGAGCAGCATTCATACTGCTTAGGAAAGGGCTGGGGAACTTAAAGTTCTGGTCTTTCAGGCTCAGCTCCTCATTCTTCGCTCTTATCTGGCTTCACTTAACATAAGGATATTTCCTTAACCCCAGAAAAATGGCCGCTGTTAGCCTGGCCTTCCTGAGCCTGTCTTTGACCCGTAACACAGCAGGTTTGTGGTGAGCACTGGCAGTAAGGACCAAAATCTGCCTTGGAATCCAATTTTTGTATGATGTTCAGGAGCTTGGCTCTTACAGCTCTTCTCCTGAGTTGGAGGGGGAAAGCAGCTTTGAACCATTTGGGAAGAGAAGGAGACTGAAAATAGTGCTGGGCCCGCCTCAGGAACTGAATACAGTTTCTCTCAAGCACAATTTGGCAAGCCAGGAGTGCAGCATCTGTTGATCTCAAGGCCCAGTGCTTATATTCACCAGAATGCAAGGTCTTGTTCACTTACTCCTACTAGATTGCTGGGGCACTTCCCTTTCCAGATGAAACTTTTGTTAATTAAGGGAAATAAATACTCTTAGTGATTTATTTTATTTTCCTTCTATCATAATATGAGAACAAAACCAAGTCATTAGTGTAAAGTGTGGAGAAATTAATAATTCTGAGTTTGAGAAGAGCTGGCTCCTGAGTATTCCCACTGAATCTCTCTCTCTTTACCAGCTTCATCTGTGCCATCAATGAAAGGACGTCCGAACTCTATACAATAGAATCGGAGAACAGAAAAATGGAACTGGAATTGAAAGATCTCATTGAAAAAATAACTACAGCATTGAAGCTGCAAACTCAGTTAGAGAAGTGAGTAATGAATGAGAAAAGGGGACCTTTAAACATTTTAAGTGATGCCTCTAATCTCCACAATATGGAATGTTGGTTGTGATAACTAACAAGGATAATGAATTTCTTAGCACATCTTTAGTTAACAATATTTTGAAGGATTTATCACAAGCCATGTGCTATGGACACATTCGGTAATGAAAAGAGGTTTGGGATACCATCAGATCCATTACTTTAAACCAAAAATGGTCTACAAGCAGTATTCAGGTATGCACTGGCTTCTTCCACCAGTTGCCTTCATTGGAGGTAGATGCAAACTTGATTCTCTTACCACATTTAGCATGGTCTCTCTAGTCAGAGTGAAGGAGCCAGGCAAAACAAAAGCCACTCCCAGGTAAGAATTTCCTTTGGCCACTGTGTAGCAGACTTCAGAAAGCAAGTAAAAATCAATAGTCAGTATGAAGTCCAATCCCTAGAGTATGTAATCCGAAACGCTTTGCCAAGCACAGCAGGATCAGCCCCTGCCTCAAGTGGGGATTGGCCCACATGCTCTCCACAGCCCTCTTCAAGCTGATTATTTTCTGGGTTTTGTCTTTTAAAGTAGTAACTGCAACAAAGATACCAGGCCTGTCTGCTTTGTGCAGGTTTTCATGGCTCTTCTCTGTGATCTTCAGTTGAGCTTGCATAGCAGGACTCTAACTGAATTGGAATTATGCAGAAGAATGTTACACTTTGCTTTTATGCAGATGGCTCTCCCCTTGGCTTTTTTTTCCACCGCCTTGGTCTTTGGAACTCTGGATGTAACAGCTGTAATGTGTCCACTGGGAAATCTCACAGGGAAATGCAAGTTTTAATCTATTCTTTCCCTTCTCATGTTGGTTGTAGTACAAGGTTTAGCTTGAGCATACATAACTAAGCAACACTTGTATACCAGTATCTCTTTGAACATAAGTTTGATGGGTTTTGTATTTTTTTTTTTTTAAGGGATCATAAAAATACACAGGAACTTATCGAAGTGAAAAAGGCCAAAGTTGATCGCAGATCCCAGAACTTGCAGTTCCTGAAATGTAAATGCCAAGAATTAAAGAGAAGGAATGATGCTGCTGAGGTAGATGGAAGGAATTTTTCCATGTCACAGTCATGGTTGGTTGGGCCCAAAATTGTAGTTCTAGAGATTCCAGGAGCTTCCTAAACTCCAGGATTGAGGATTTTTGGACTAACAGGACAATATGATAGTACACTTAAGTTGTTTCTGCTATATTCATGGTCTCTCCCCAGGACATCCTATGATAAATGCAAGGTCACTTTCACTGAGAACTGTATTAGCTAGGACTACCACATGGTTATTGTGAGGTGTTGTCACCTAAGAGTATACACACAGCTACCAGTAAAGCAGTTGATCCACAGAGGTAAATTGTGTGTCTAAATTCTGATTATATAATTTTTTAAAAATTACTGAATGATTAAACACAGAAGGCAGAAATTGTACTGTCTTTCACATGATGAAGGATATGCAAATGCTTTATTTAACACTTGGATGCTGTCCGTCAACCTGACAAAGATGAGATGGAAAATGTTGTATTAGAGTTGATGGCACCTTCATAGAATCATAGACAAGTCTGGGTTGGAAGGGAGCTTAAAGCTCATCCAGTTCTAAGCCCCTCTTGGATCTAGGCACCTTCCACTAGCCCAGGTTGCTCCAAGCCCTGTCCAACCTGGCCTTGAATACATCCAGGGATACCTATTCCCAGCCTTGCCATATGCTCTTCACCCAGTACTTTTCTGGAAACACTTGCTGTTCTTGATCCTAATTTTAGTAGCAACTGAATTCATACACCAGCTATAGCCGTGGTTCAGGCAGCATGTTTCTTTTGTTGACAGATTGTGTTCTTGTTTGGCTCTTTAGTTCAAAACCCCCCAAAAAGGTAACATCTCTCTCCTCCCTGTTGTATTTTGTGGTCAGTTCCAAAGGAACTCTTTCCTCTTTGTAGATGGAGCTTGCTGCCACAGGGTTTGACGTGTCACTGTCACACAAGTCGCTGGTGGAACTGGCTGAGGTAGGTCTGCTGGTACATGATGGATGTTTTACAGTGGCATAGACAAGGCTTATTTGTTGCATCGTTTCAGGAAATGCAGGTTGCTATTTAGTTACCCTGACAAATATTCATGGTAAAAAGAAACACATTTAAGAATCTCATGGATGGGCTTCTGCTGAACTGGGGTGTGTTGGGTGGGTTTTTGTCTTCTAGAAACTGAGAAGCACCTATGGGTGCTGAAGTGGTACCTTCAGGATTAGATATGGGGTTATTTTGGACTTGGTAAGAAGCTTTCCTTCAAACAGTTCAGAGTGACTGGAGGAGGTTGAGTGAAACCCAAATGCTGAACCACTGTGTGCTTTTTTTTTTTTCCTTGTGTCTTTAAATATAAATGTTACATATTTTTTATATTATTTATATACTTTCCTGCTGTATCGTAAGCCCAGTGGGATAATTTGTTAAAGGAAAAAAAGCATATTTCTTGAGTTACTAGTTATAGATTCTCCACCTTTATGCTGAAGCATATTGCATGCATTGGTGTTGTTCTGTCTGCACTCACTACTTTTGAATATTATTTAGTGTTATTTGATTTAATATTATTTGCTGTTGCTGTAATGAGAACTTAGCCTTTCTTCCCATTTCTTTGCTACCTGTTCCTGCATTTTAAGTTGAACAATGTAAATAGGTTTCCTGATTTTTGTGGTGTTGTCCTCATGAGCCAGCACTGGGTGGCAATGTTTACACTGCACAGTATTTCAGAAGAGTACTAGCCAAAAAAAATTTCTGTTGGAGTTTTGTATACAAAAAGTCATAGGTGTTCTTTTCTAGACTTGTCATCTTCTAGAACCTGAGCATAAGGGTGGGTTTGACTCCCTGGCACTTCTGTATCTCCTTTACCAAGAGCTCAGTGAGTTGGGCAGCACAAGTGCCTTTATTTTTGGAGTGCCTCTTTTTTATTGTTAATTATATTAAAATAATTGAGTTCTGTGGGAGGTGCTTAATTTTCATTCCTAAAGAGAAATTGTTTCCCCTTGTTAACAGATTAGGCAAAACAGTACAAGTGTAAAGGGGGTCTTTGTGCTTTTGCATGTGCAAAACCATTTCCACACACAAGCCACAGGCATGAGAGTGTGTCTCCTTGGGGCTCAGTTCTTTCTCTGACCTGCACGGAGGTGGTCAGTGAAAAATCCTCTGTCTGGTGGACTCTTATTCGGGAAGATGTGATTAGGTGGTTGTACTGTAAGAATAAAGATATCTGAAGATGTCTTCAGAGCAAAGAAACCTCTGTGTAAAACTTGTACTGAGTTTGACTGATTGATAACCAAACAAGTAGCAGATCTGTAGTTTTCCATGAGTTTTAAGATGGATTGGGGAAGCTCTCACAAGCATCTGTGGGTTTTGAAATGCTGTAGATAATTGTGGATCTATTTCACTGCCTTATATCACTTCTACAAGTAAGACTACATAATATAATCTTCCTTACTCTCTTCACAGAAACTGGATAGACTGCAGAAAGATATTGTGCCGCTGAAGAAAAAAGTGGAAAGCTACCAAGATTTACCTGCTGTAATTATTTTTTCCACTTTTGTTCTATTGTGTTTGCCATCAGATAATTTTAATGGACTTCAGAATGTAAAGGATATTATGGTGGTTTCAGTGGACAGGTATATGTTGGTTGTAAATGGAAAACTTGACTTAAACAGAAGGTAATCTACTTATTACTCAAAGCTGGGAAAATAAGTGGAACTATGAGGCAAACTATTCTAACAAAAGGCACATATTTGCTGGGTAAACTCAGTATTGAGATGGATTAGCTAGAAATTAGACAAAGAAATGTAGAAGAAAGGATAATTCCCTAGCACAACAAATCTTTTACAATTTAGAAATATTTTAGATCTGCATGTCATAAAGCTGTCAATACGGTGGGCACAGCATGCTGAGCAACGGCTGGAGCTCTGAGCGAGATTTTAATTATTATGAAGAAATAGCCAAATGTAGGCACTGGACTTCAAACAAGTACTCTAGCTTGTGTGAGTGCTCGCTGCCCCATCATCTTCTTTGATTTAGAATCATAGAATGATTTGGATTAGAAAGGACCTTAACATCATACAGTTCCAACCCCCTGCCAGGGGCAGGGACGCCTCACCCTAGATCATGTCACCCAAGGCCAGAGCCTTGAACAGCCTGGCCTTGAACACTGCCAGGGACGGAGCATTCCCCAGTTCTTTGGGTGACCTGTTACAGTGCCTTACCACCCTCATAGTAAAGAACTTCCTTATATCCAGCCTGAACTTCCCCTGTTTTAGTTTGAACCTGTTACCCCTTGCCCTATCACTACAGTCCCTGATGAAGAGTCCCACTCCAGCATCCTTGTAGGCCCCCTTTCTCTTGAGAGTGCTGTCTACTCATGCTAAGTGAGTGTCTCCTCGTGTCAGGTTTGTCATTTGGGTGACTAAGTTGCAGTTTTGAAAGCCCTGTCTTGTCTTTCCTTCATTTTATATTTTGGCTATCATTGCTATTGGTCCTTGTGCTAAGAGTTACCATCAGACTGCTATGGGAGGCATCTTTTACAAAAATTATTTTACCCTTTTCAAATTAGAATGCTTGTGACAAAATTACAAAAAGGGTAATTTTGTGAACAACTTCATAGTGGCTTAAAGAAATCATGGGTGAACAAGGCTTTAGTCCATGAAACAAGGCCTTGGCTGTGTATGACATCTGTACATTGCCACCTGTGATATTTGGGACTACCAAACCCAAGTATTTATAATCTCCTTTAGAAGATTGTCATTGCTTTTACAAAGAAATATTAAGGACTTTTATTTCTGTCATTCAGGGGAAAAGTAGCTAGAGCTGGAGTGTGAATAGTTAAATGGGTTTTGGTTTTGTTAAATTCAGCTGTAACTGTCTAATTTACAGCTTTGCATTTGAGTTAGCTGACATAGTGCCTGTCACCTCCTCATCTGAGTACCCCCCACATCCTTTAATGGAGCTAACCTCAGACTTTCTGTGTAAGAAGTGAAAAAGTTTTATTCCGCTTCTTATAAATGGGGCATAAAGGGCCAGAGAAACAAAGACTTACCCAAAATCACACAGAAACTCGGCAAATTATCACATCTCTTGTATTATGAACAAGGGACCTGGTTGCTAGGCCACGCTTCTCTCCCCACCTCCTTATCCCTTCCATAGAGTTCTGCTTCTCGACACAACTCCTGCTTACCGCTACTGCTGCCTTGTTTCTAGAAGAACAGAGTGAAGGGAGAGGAGAACGCTGCTTCTGTTTCAGATCCATTTTACTCCAAGAGGCAGCTGCCTCCTTTCCTCAAGTGAAATGGGATGTTCAAGTTGGATTAGATTCTCCAGTTCCCCATCCCACCCATTGTACTGGCACTAGAGACAGGCAGAGCCCCAGTGCCTCACTCCTGGTACAGGCAGAAGGAAGGAGGAAGGTTTGTCCTTGCAAACTTACTATGCTTTGTAAAAATTCATGCATGGATGTGTTTTAAATCTAGTTCCTTGTTTAGTAGGTAAGCTGCGAAAAATGTTTTGGGTTTTTTTCCCAACTTTAGACCATACCAGACTTTTGAAAAATACTGTGATTACCCAAACCAAATTGGATAAAAGTCTGAGACCAGGCTTTTAATGTCAGTGCCTCTTGCATGTGAAGGGTGTACACAAAGCTGATTTAATTATTCCGGAATTCCCTTGCAGCACATCATTTGGTTCTTGCCATGATGAAGGGACTCTGTGTTTCCAGCTGAAATACTAATTTTTATGCCATTTTCTCTCATTAGAATATTCCACTTGCAAAAGTGAAGGTTGAAGAATTAAAACAAGAACTGGTAAGAGTTTTTCTGTCTTTCGCAGAGATTTAAATGAGAACTGATATTCCAAAACAAAATACATGTATTAATTGGTTGTTGATTTATCAACCTCAGATTGTAGTCTTAATGATCTCTAAAGGGAGATTTTCTTCTGCTAAGGCAGAAGCCATGCATACCGGTAGCAGGAACTGGTGAAGGAATGATAGTCTCAGTTACGAAGGCAGTTGGGCATAATGGTATCAGTGAGGATTAGGTATCTATATCCTGCTGGATTTTGTCTGCTTCACCTGTCAGAGTATTTATTCACCCAGCTGTGTTGCAGCTTCTTGGTTTCACAGCCTTCCTTGCTGCTCCTGAACTCTCAGAGGGCTCTAGGGCACATATTTTGTTTAACAGCTGCTTTGTGGACTGCAGTGGGGACCTTCCCCTATAAAACATAATGCCCATTTCATCCATGTTTGTGTCCTCTGCACTTGTGGTTGTATAAATATGTTTGGGAAGTTCATATGTAACTTTCCTGAGTCAGCTGGGCCACATTTGAGCATGTGAACCTCTCTTTATTTCTTTGGGCTCTGTCAGCTTGCTCATAGATAAAGCATGAGGTATTCAGCCATAAGCTTTGAAGCTGCAATCAAAAATTACAGCTATTTGGGAGCTATTTTGTACATTTTCAGATGAGACTGCTCAGGTTGATGAGCCACTTGAATCTGATTCAGAAATACAAGCTCACCTTAACAGCCTGAGGATTTATCAGGTCAGAATATTCAAGGGAGAGTATCTGTTCAGCTTGAAGGTGTTTAATATCACACTGGGGTAATGGAGCTTGTTTAGCCCTTCTTCCTGTGAAGATTTCTCTGTAGTTGTCTAGAGACTACTGCTGCCTGTGGTAGTGAGACCTTCCGGTTCAATACTTGGGTTAACTGGTGCTAATAATGTCCCAAGGTTTGATCATTGTAGATACGTTTGTCTAACAAGAAGATAAGGAAACAGTTTTCAGGGTTACTGATTGCTCTGCGTTTTCTCTCCTGCTAGAATTACTTGGATGAAAAGCTCTCCAAGGAGCTTGAAGAGTTGACCTTTGACATACAAATACCCAGCAAATTCTAATGAAGTGGCCTGCATGGAAGAAGGTTTCCCTTCTATTGTCTATTTGCACTAGTAAAGGATTTTTGAACTCTTGCTGTACTTCTGCAGCTTTCTGCCTTACTTTTCTTGCTGTTGGATGGCACACTTGCAACCTTCCAGTAAGCGTGCTCGTTTTTAGGAGTTCATGTACCTTTACACACAATAACAATACCTATTTCTCATAAAACAATAAACAATACCTATTGTAAACAATATCTGTTTCTCATAAAATAACCCCCTGAACTTACTGTCTTACCTTTTATATGTGGTGCATACCTGTAACGGGCCTCTAGATGGCACCTTCACCAGATGTGTCAGGGTTTGATTGACGTTTGCGACTTGCAATTGAACTGATAAGAGCATCCATTTGTCTTTTTCCCTGTCCAGGCCCAAGGATTGGGCTTTTTCCTGGAGTGCTGTCTTTGGTGGTACAAGTATGATGATGACAGATTCACACTGCATCAACTAGATCATTGGCTTTTGCTCCTTTGTTTTTATTTTTTCTTGTCAGTGCATGGCTGGGGACACAACATTTTTTCCCACTTACAGAATGTCAGATGTTTACGAAGTTTGTGAATTTGATTCTAGACTAGAGCACTTCTTAATTTGAACATTTTCTTTAAACAGAAGTAAACAGTTAAATTTCTCTGTAATGTCATCAGTGTTTGATATTTTGACTAAAGTGAATGATACAGAAAGTGTGATCTAGGGCTCACAATAGTAGTTCCTGTTGCCCCTAAATCCCTGCAGTGTCTGAGACAGCTTACAAAGGGATTTTCATGTGTGTGTGTGATGCTGTCTACCTCCATGGAAACAGGCTGAGCTCAGAGGTGTTTCACGTGTGTCACAGGATTGACTTCACAGATCAGCAAATTGAACAGCTGTCACAGGTAAGAGCTGAGATGTAGCAGCATCAGTCTCCCAAGATTCTGTAGTTTGGCTCTCATCTCATAATAGGGAAGCCCATGGCACTAATCTAAGGTTTCCCAAGTTCAAGGCTTTGAGAGAAAGCAGTCTACTGCTGACTACTTGTTTCTCCTGATTTTATAAATACAGCCAAGTAAATGGAAGTAGATAAATAGCTTTATGAATAATGAAGTGATAGCTTTAAAAATAAAATGGGTCTATAGTAAGACCTTTCTAGAACTGGAAATACCTGAACATTTTTGCAGAACCACTGTGGGATGTGATCACAGTTAAGCTGGATTGTCTTCTCCAGTTCTATCTCAAATGTAATCTTCCAAAAGGATGCCCAGAGCCACCCTTCTACTTCCATGTCGCCACCAACCTTAAACACCCCAGCTTTTAAAATTGAATTGTACTAAAGCCAAAAATCTGAAAATCTGTCCATGGGTTAAAAATCAAAATATAGAAATAGTGGTGGCATGGACTAGGGCCCGTTTTTACTGGGCTGTGTCCAGACTAACAGCAGTGGTGCTCTCAGTGACAATTTGTAGCTACATCTGTTTGCAATCAGAGTTGTGAAAGATTATGGTAATGATAGAGCATGGTGTGCCTGCCCCCAGGAGCTGTTACTTCACTGCAGACATTGATTCTGCTGATGTGCAAGAGGAGGGAGTCTTTCTATTGCTTCACATCCCCCCTTGAAGCAACAGGATCATGAGATCTGTCTCTGATTATGCTTGGAGCATAGCTCTGGTTTCTAAGAAGCTGCAGCCTCAGAATGACACTGATGCAGTGCCACAGCCTCCTTCACCTTGTTTCTTTCACTGTGAAGCGGACAAATGGAAGTATGTTCAGAAAGCCACTGCTCATGGGAAGCTTCAGCCTTATCTTCCATATGCCAGAGGGGGGAGTGGTATTTAGTTTCAGGTTTTAAAATCAGTATGTTAGGAAAGGGTTAGCTGCCTTAGTTTCCTATTTATCTTCAATTCTTTCTGGGTTAGGAAAGGGTTAGCTGCCTTAGTTTCCTGACTGTTTATCTTCAATTCTTTCTGAGCCGGAAATCAAGACATAGAATCAGAACCACAGACTGGTTTATGTTGGAAGGGACCATAAAGCTCATCCAGTTCCAAACCCCTGCCACAGGGAGGGATGTCTTCCACTGGAGCAGGTTGCTCCAAGCTTCATCCAACCTGGCCTTGAACACTGCCAGAGATGGGGCAGCCACAGCTTCTCTGGACACCCTCTGCCAGCGCCTCACCAGCCTCACAGGGAAGAACTTTTGCATAAGAGCTCATCTCAGTCTCCCTTCTGTAAGTTTAAAGCCATTCCCCCTTGTCCTGTCCCTACAGACCCTTATCCAAAGCCCCTCTCCAGGTTTTTTGTAGCCACTGGGAGCTGCTCTAAGGTCTCCCCTTAAGGACCCTTCTCTTCTCCAGGCTGAGTAAGCCCAGCTCTCAGCCTGTCAAGATGGCAAAAGCGAGTGGATAAGCCATCTTTTGTACATGTGGGCTAAGCTGGCTAAGAGGAACTTACCTCAGAGGTGACCAACATGAAATTCAGAACAGGAGTAGTAGTGTAGGGGTGATTATGGGTACAGCTGCTGCTCACCAGAAAAAACACTGGCAGAAGGCAAGCTAGTAGTGTTTGAACATATAAAGAGCAACAGCATAATCTGACTTTTCTGTTGTGGAAGGGAAAAGAAGTCTTGGAAGGCATCAGAACACAGCTGAGTTGTGTCAGAGAATGGTTTAACGAGACAGCCATTGTAAGGCGGTGGAGGTCATGGCCTGACAATTAAGGAATCTTAATCACTGGAGGCCTTTAAGAGCAGATCAGAAATGTGCTGCTTAAGTGTTTATAATGCAAGGATCATACCTTAGGATACAAAGATGGATTAGATGAGGGCTTGAGGATGCTTTCAGTCCTGCTTTTCAATGAGAATCTTCAGACTTACTCAGCTAACATCAGATGAAGGCTTTTTATCACACACGTGTAGCCACAGCTTGAGATCTGGGAGGCTTTCCCAGCACTATGGCTCTCTTTTAGCACCACTTCATCACATAATACTACACTGGTTGTGAAACCAGGGGGTATGTTCTCCCCTGCACCCACAGGGCAGCTGCACCACAAGTGCCATGTGTCCCATTCATTGGCAAAGAGCCTTAATACAGAAGGCAGACAGGGCCAGGCGCACTCGAGAGCTCTCCAAACATCACCACTTGTTGCTTCCTAGCACTGGAAAGGCAAGGAATAAAAAACCCCCACAAAATAAATCACCCAGCAGCTGCGCTCAAGCTGTGTGGCACAGCCAAGCCATCTGCAGCATATGCAGCATAAATCTGAGGCCAGTTGTTGGGTCAAAGCACACCTTTTGATGGAAATGGGGAGAGTCAAGCAAGATTTGTGCTGCCAGTGAGGCTGCTCAGCTCTTCTGGTAGCGTTTGCATGGGCTGAATGCCCTGCATGGCCAGCAGAGGTGTCCTCTCTCACTGTTGGTGTTGTCCAGCATGGGGATGGGATGCCGGGAATGCCTCGCAGAAGCACACCAGCCTGAGTGCTCTGCTGAGACACTGCTTTTGGGCTTCACTCTCTGTCCTGTCAACTGTGAGTGTTTCCACAGAGGTCACAGCAGAGCTGGAGGGAGGCTGCCAGCTGGGCTCCTTGGTTGTTGTATATCATGAAATAATCACCCTGCTGAGAATGACACATGAGTGAGTGCCTGGAAGGGCCTCACTTCGGGTTACTTCAGCTGCTCCAATCTCAACTAACAGCCTGACTCCTGGAGACACCCGCAGAGTCTTGGAGACTCTTGGAGTCTATTAACATCTGCAGCCTGAGAGCAGTTGTGCTCACTGTGAGTTTCATGTGGGGGCTCCTGAGCGCTGGGGCTGGAGCTACAGACCGTCAGTTTTACCAACAAAGCACAAAAGATGTGCATGCTTTATCACCATATGCTCAAATCCTCCTCCAGGAAAAGATGGGTATCCAAATTCCACAAGAAAAGGAAAAAAAAAGAATCAAAATTATACACTAGACATGAAAACTGGTCAACCTTGAGTGTAAATTTGTTTGTTTTGCCACACAGTGACATAATGTTCTTACCAGGACAATGTGCAAAACAGTTAACAGCTTTACAGAAATTAAGATTCATCCACATACTAGCTAAGTGAGGGATGTTTATTTAAAAGCAAACATTTAGGCACTAAACCCAGAGTAATAAACCTTAAATGCTAGAAAACCGCAAAATACCTTAAGCAAATTTAAGGCTACTGAGCTGAAATATGTATCCATTCACTCAAAATGCATTGAATCAAAAGACAGATGTAGCTCTGATTAGCCTAATCTAGTTGAAGATGTCCCTGCTCATTGTAGTGGGGTTGGACTAGATGGGCTTTGAAGGTTCCTTCCAACCCAAACTTTTCTATGATTCTATGTGGACGGGATCTCTTTTTGGCTACGTGTTTCGGCTAGTACTATAGAAATATTGTTACTCGTTGCAAATATTTCATTGTGATTGCTTTTCAATCTTCCTTTGACTGAAAGCATTCAGTTTATTTTTTCATTTCCATAAATCCTTTAGTAGCTACAGAATATTAATATGGGACTTTGCAATTAAATACAATTTTAAAAAAATAGTTTCAAGATTTATTTTAAAAGTAAGTTGCATTTTGTAACTTCTCCAGTAAAACACTCCAAATACTCTTTCAATATTCAGTTCTGTTTGGATACTTATCAGCAAAAAATGTGACATGTTGAATTGTAAGCGTGCTTCAGATTTGTTTTAGTTCCATCTAGTACTGAATAGGTCTTACAGGTCTAAGAAAGATTTGCATTTCTGACCTATTTGAGTTTTTAAACTACAGAGTCAGCAGTGAAACAACAGTAATCCTGGGCCATACACCCTTGCATTCTGCAGGAAATGCTTCATTGTGAATTTCTGTTTGCTGTAAGTAACTTCAAGCGGCCTTAGAAATGTTGTTTCATTTTCTCCTTCATTAAAACACCAGTATCAGGCTGGGAGGATTTCTGCTTCTCCAATTCAGAAATATTTCTTCTGAAAACAAAAAACACCATGAGTGCATAAGCAGAGGCTTTACCAGTAAGTTTGAAGGAAAACTTGCTGTTCCTTCTCTCTTTGCTGGGTGCCGCCTATGTGGGAGATACAGTGCTGCCTCCATCTGCCTTGAAGTCATTCAGCATCGCACCGTCCTTCTTAAGGCATGTAATCACTGGTAAAAAAACCCCAACCAACTCCAAAGCCACCACCTAATCTAATAAATGCTTCCTCTAGCTGCTTGCTAAATATGCCTTTCATGATAATTAAGCAGCACAGCTGCTTGATTAGGCAATATTGGCTGGTAAGGAAAGGTTTTATCTCTCTTCCTTCCCCAGGAGGCACATGGGCAGTGGCTTGGGGATGGGTGAATCCCTCAGTGTCCCTCCTCGTGGTCCCCCCTGTGGAGGAGCCTGGGGGATGGCTTGGCTGGATTTCAGCAGCCCATTTGTGATTTCAAATGCTCAGCAGCCCATGGCCCATTGGAAAACAGACGTTGTTTAAATGTTACTCTGAAGGCGAAGTTTCTATATATTCCTTCAGCAGAGGATGCTCAGTAATGTGCTTACTGATGCCGCTGTTAGATGCATGGGGATGGGCTCATGAAATGTCATTGTCATTCTCCCAGTCTGGAGCTGGAGGAAAACTTTCGGCCTGGGGCTGGGAAAGAGATGGAAGAGGGATGAAGGAGTTCCGCTCCCCCTGCCAACTGCTGCAGCGGGTAGCCAGCCTGGAAGCCCTTAGAGCCAAAGAGCCTTCTCAAAAAGCTTTTACTTTGACACCACAACACGGCTCTGGGTCACTCCTGCCTCTGCTTTGAGTTAATTTCCTTCCATTGTCTTCAGGAAAGCCGTGGAGAGAGGTGGTGGCAGCCGTGGTGGTGGCCAAACCCTGGAAGCTCAGGCTTGAAGGAGCTTCTGCCGCTCCCTTTCCCGATGATCCTCTCTAGAGATATCCCACAGAGACTCCCCTTTCTCAAATGAAGGAGCTCCTATTGCTTCTTTGAGGATGTAACTAACACTGAAATCATTTCACTTTTGGCAGATGTGGACAGAGAATGATACAGTAGAGCAAAAGCAGGCTACAAAAGGCACTGAGCTGTACTCCCTAAATTCCCAGAGCCAGCAACACCGCCTGCCTTTTCTCCTCCCTTCCTAATCTTTCAACCCATCTGCCTGAAAATTCAGAATGAGTCCCATGGTGTTTCTCCTAATCTGGCATATAAACTCTCAGGCAATAAAGCTTTCACCACTTCCCCTAGGGAGACAATTTTCCAGCCTATGATGCTCTGTTCAAAAGCCTTCCACCCTGATTTTCAGCTTAAATATGCCCTTTCTTAATTCCACCTCGTTAAATTTATTAACACATCACCAGTCTTCATCCCACTTACTTCATTCAAATATTTACAGATCATTAATGCCTCCCTGCTTTGTTTACTAATTCTGCTGTACCTAGAATAGTCTGTATTTCTTTCCTTTTCCTTTCTAATGCCTCCAGCCTTTTGGTTCCTTCAGTCAAGGCTCCTTGAGCTCCTTTCTATTTATCACTCGTGTTGCAAATGCAAGGCAGATGCTCACTGCCCTCGCCTGCGTTGTAATGCTTTCCTGTATGCTGGCCAAAACTGCATTGCCTGTTCCTCGCTGCTGTGTCCTAGCACCTGTGTGACAGCTTGTTGTCCTTTGGGTGTCTTTCAGGGATTGTGCCTCCAAAACCAGAGATTTTGGGATGTTTTTCTTTCCCCCAGAAGTAGCCAGGCGTGTTGTGGAGGCTGATTGATGGCTTTAGTCTGCCAGAGGGGAGATTGAGATGAGATCTTAGGCAGAAGTTCTTTTCTGTGAGGTTGGTGACGCACTGTCACAGGGTGCCCAGAGAAGCTGTGGCTGCCCCATCTCTGGCAGTATTCAAGGCTAGGCTGGGCAGGGCTTGGAGCAACATGCTCCAGTGAAAGGTGTCCCTGCCCATGGCAGGGGGGTGGAACTACATGAGCTTTAAGGTCCTTTCCAACCCAAACCAGGCTGTGGTTCCATGATTTTAGTTGGTGGCAGAGCATGGCTGGAGCCACGCATGAAATCAGAGTAGACAATCCCCACACAAGGCAGGTTTTATCTTTTCTTTAACACGAACTTCTTTAGCACCCTGCTTATTCCCTCTTAAGCTTAACCACCGATACCGGATGCACCAATGAGGATGGTACTCCTGCAAAGGAAGTTTTTTTCATGTTTGGTGACAAATTTATCTTGCAAACTACTGTTTTAAGACAAAATGCTGAATCCCTGGATATGTAGCTCTACTTCTACCTGAATCTCTTAATCTTATTAATCCTTGCTGTGACACATTCTTCTGAGGTAGTGTGTGATTTCTATTTCCAAGTCCATGCAGATGATTTGGGTGATGGTGGGGCAGATGTGCAAATACCCCTTTCTATATTATCAACCCTATAATTGTGGGTTCTGCTAGAGGTTCCTCTGCTCTATGATGCATGTTTAACACTTGAATTTCCCAGACTGTCCTAGGCCTTGGCCAGGATTTAGGGACTATACTGCAACGATTCTACTACCTGAAAGGAGGTTGTGAGGTGGGAGTCAGTCTCCTCTCCCAGGTACCAAGTCATAGGACAAGAGGAAACGGCCTCAAGCTGTACCAGGGGAGGTTTAGACTGAATATTAGGAACAAGTTCTTCCCTGAAAGGGTTGTCAAGCACTGGAACAGGCTGCCCAGGGCAATGGTGGAGTCATCATCCCTGGTGGTGTTTCATGGACATATAGATGTGGCACTTAGTGACATGGGTTAGTGGCAGCCTTGCAGTGCTGGGTTAACAGTTGAACTGGATGATCTTAAAGGTCTTTTTGAACCTGAGCAATTCCATGATTTCACAATTGCTGCCACATTTCCAATTGCAGAGCACTACCCCCACGGTGCAGTCGTGCAGCACACATGCCTCCCAGCCGCAGAGCTAGATACTTTGATTAAGAAACATCAGAAGGGTATTTAATGTGTGCATTGTAATGCCACAGTAACTGCACACCATGCTTCCCACCCAGCCCCCAGGTCTCTGATTTCGGGGATCAGTGTCACAGGGGAACACGTTAGCATAGGGCTGAGAGGTGTTTGTGGGGCTGGGCTCTGGGCCTTCTGCATGCGCCTCACCTAGCTCAGCCCTCCCCATTGCCCGGCCCCTGCACTGGGGAGGATGTTTCTTTCTTGTTGTTTCTTAGTTCCTTTCTGCTTCCTCATCTGCTCTTTTACTCTGGTGAGTCAGCGCCAACTGCTGAGCTTGGTTTGCTGACATTGGGAGCCTCACAGCAGCTTCCAGCGCCTAAAGGGACGACAAGAAACCTGGAGAGGGGCTTTGGACAAGAGCCTGTAGGGACAGGACACGGGAGAATGGCTTTAACCTGCCAGAGGGGAGACTGAGATGAGCTCTTAGGCAGAAGCTCTTCCCTGGGAGGGTGCTGA
>WYDI02025468.1:0-11728 GCA_009867235.2 Psittacus erithacus | reverse complement strand
TTCAAGGCCAGGCTGGACACAGGGGCTTGGAGCAAGCTGCTCTAGTGGAAGGTGTCCCTGCCTGTGGCAGGGGGTTGTACCTGGGTGAGCTTTAAGCTCCCACACAGAGCGTTCTATGACACCAGATAACACCGTGTGCCGTTAGGCGGTAGATGATCCACCCTTCCCGCTCCTTCTTCAGCCGCCACCGTGCCCCTCACTGCCCTTCGCCGGCGCCGGGCCCTCTGCGGTACCTCCGTGTCCCCCCTCAGGGCGCCGGGGGTGGCGCTGTGGGGCGGCGGCCGCTCTGCGCGGCGCTCGGTGCTCCCGCGGTGGGAGGAAGTGACGCCGCACGCGGATCCGCGGCCTCGGTGACATTCTCTGAGGCAGCGGCGGCGGTGGTGGTTTGTGGGGGGGAGTGGTGGTGGCGCGGCTCAGACCTGGCTTGTCCTGGCCGTCCATGCCCGGCTGCTGCGGCTCGGCGGGGACGGCAGCGGGGCCCCTCTTCCTACAGGTGAGTGCAGCCGGTGTGCAGCCTACAGGGCTCGTCCGCTGCGCGCTTCGGAGGGGCCGGGCTGGGTCGGGTCGGGCCGGGCCGGGCCGCCCCGCTGCCGTTATCCCCACTGCTGCGCGGGCGGGAGGCTGCTACCGGCCTCCCTCCATCCTCTTCCCAGCCCCGGGGCCGGCGGTGGCGGGAACCGGAGAGATGGCGGTCCTGCCTGCGCCAAGCCAAGGGCTTCGGGAGCGCGGGGTGCCCGGCGGCTCGCTTCGGGCTCCGGTAAGCGGTGACCTCCATCTCGGGCCGTGCTGTGCCGGGGCGCGGGAGACCCGCCGAGCCCCCGCTTTGGAGCCGTGCAGCTGTGAGAGCAGTGCCCGAGCTCTTGGGAGCAACTTCTGGGCACTGCGAATTCCCTCGCTACAAGAGGGACAGTCCCCTCTGGGTTCCTTACTACAAGAGAGACACTGAGGTGCTGGAGGGGTCCAGGGAAAGGCAGCGAAGCTGGTGAAGGGCCTAGAGCGCAAGTGTGATGGGGGAGGGCGGAGGGTCCTGGGGGTATTTAGTCTGGAGAAGAGAAGGCTCAGTGGGAACCTTATTTTTCCTTTGGGGACAGGCTGCCAGGGCAGTGGTGGAGTCACAAGCGCTGAAAGTGTTGACACACCGTGTCGATGAGGCCCTCGGTGCCATGGGTTCGTGGTAGCCTTGGCAGTGCTGGGGAACGGTTGGACTTGCTGAGCTTCAGGATCTTTTCCAGCCCAGCTGATTTTATGATTCTGTGATTAGAGGACTTGTGTGATGCACCGTGGGATCATATATGGAGTCCTGTTAGCTGTTTGGAGAAAAACTCCTGCTGAAAAGTGAGGCATGTAACTGCTCCAGTTTATGCTTCTCTAGTTTTTCTGCATCTTTGTTTACCTTGGATGATGTGGGAATATATGTTTCATGCGGAAAAAGAATTCAGGTTGTTCCTTGCCTATTGAGCCTGAGGTCCCCTTGAGCTTCTGATGTCTGATGGGTTGCAGATGTGACTTTGAGCTGCACAGCTGTCCAGAGAGTATAAAATTTAACTGTGCTACTTGTTTTTTGTAAAAAGGAAAAAGACAGCCTGAGCAGACTTGTAAAATTTAAGCATTTCCCCAGTTCAAGTGCTGTAACTTTCTTTGTATCAGGGTTATTGGGGAACTACTCAAAAGGCTGCTTTTTGAAAGACTTCTCGGTGGGGTTTTTTTTAGGTTTACAATGGGTAGTTGGTAGGGAGAGCTTATGTCTTTGTAAAGCAGCATCTAATTGTATTTATGTCTTTGTTTGTAAATAGTGGAACTAGGCTACTTGTATTAAAGTTTGTAGCTGCTTTTGTGAAGCTGTAACTGCAATAACTTAGTTAAACAAGGTCTTGGTTGTAATAGTCACACACTTTAAACAAGCACAATGTACCTTGCAGCATTTAAAAGTCTGAAAAAAGGTGTGTGTAGAGATGCTGCCGAATAAGTCAGTCCTGTTTGATACTGGATGTTTGTTCTTTCATGGGCAAATGATTTTAGCTTTTAAAATGAATGAGTAGTGAATCTTTGAACCCTTGAGCATCTCTTTAAAGATGTAAAATTTCTCTTTAGCCCCCCTCCTAAGATATTATTTGGTTTGAAGGCCTACCTGATGTTTGTCAAGCTTAAAACCAAATAATAGTTTCATTATATGCAAGTGCTAGCTTATTTGCAGTTTCAAGGTGAAATTTCATGTACAACCTGTGATAGCTCTGCCCTTAGAACAGCAAACAAACGGTGAATGTGAAAAGCTTTTCTTAAAGTTGCTGAAGTCTATTAAAAAACTTGATGTTTGACCTTGAGGTGGAAACTAGGTATAGTGCGTTTTTGAGGTCTTCATCTTGTGGTTCTTCTGCCCTAGTTAACACCTTTAATTGCTGTTTCTGTGATAGAGGAGCAGAAAGTCCGACGGGCACAGCAGGGCAGATTCCCTTGTTGACCAGGAGGAGGGAGGCGCTGCCTTTGCAGTGGGAGCAGGTTTGTGACAAGCTCCAAGGACAGCAGCTTGTCAGATGTTTGCTTAAGGCCAAACATCCCTGCCAATATACATGCACTGTACAAAAGCAGTGAGAAAAACTCAGCTGTCCAAAGGCAGTCTATCTGAAGCATCATTTTCTGATTCTTACATCTAGTGATCTGGAGCAGCCTGGTGCTGGCAAAAGAAGCTCCAAAGGGGGTGGCTGTGTGGCTATTAATGCTAATAAAATACTGCTTTTTGTAGTTCTGGTACACCAGTAACAGTGGTGTTTTGTCTAGAGGATTAGGAGGAGGAACAGTGCGGATGATGGAAGGTGGTACGTGCGTCTGGACAGCTGGTATTTATCCTCAAGTATGAGGATAACAGTTCTGACTCATTTTTAATAACACTTCAAACTTTAATTATAATGTGTCGGCTATTTCTGTTTGCTCTTCAGCCTAATTGCTAGTTGGCATCGTGAAGAGGTGCGATGAGAAATTCCTGAGAAATCAGGAAGAGGCAAGGACTGTGGTCTTACACATTCAAACGTGCATTGCTTTACAGCTTGGCTACCTGTGTGTGCACTCGATAAGCACATGGGGGCTGCTACTTAAAGTTGAAGTGCGCAAACAAGTCAGGAGACGAGTAGATACATTAAGCTGGATGCTGTGGAGGGAGGGGAAGAGGGGAGGAACCCTGAGGCTGACCACAGATCAGTTGAGAACAGTCGATGTGGAGTAGTCATACATGCTCTAGCTGGTAGGAGAGGTGAGAAGGATGTTTATGTACATTTGACAAATGGGCAGATCACACTGACAGTGACAGCATGAAGGAGGGGGGGATTAGTGAGGTAGGACTGGATGAACAAAGAGTAAATATGGAGAGCCATGAGGAGCTTTGAACACTGAGTGTTAGGCAGATAAGTTGATGTAACTTGGCCAGAGCAACAAGGAGTAATTGCCTTGATTGTCCTGACCCCACATCTGCATGCTGTGTGTTTACCTTTAAAATGCTGGCTTCTTTGCCTTGCCCTGATCTTGTTCACCCCATTGCGCGTCAGCTCCCTGCTCCACGAGGGATGTATGTGCCATCTATGACCCGCATGTATATCAACAGCTCACTTAAACATCTGTTAATGAGATGAGGGTCTCTTCGTACCACACTGAGAAAGCATCTGCAAGCTGAGCATGCACATCTGCCTCATTACCCTCTGGCCGGAACATCACCACCAGTTAAAGCTTTGGAAACTTTTCAAATTACTAAATAGTTTCAAGCAACCTGGCTTCAATTTTCTGTAACATTTCAAAGTTAGCGTGTTGATGGTACTTTTTGACAGAATTAGGTCTGTAGTCAATCACAGCTTCTGTGTTTTTATCTGCAGTTGACTAAATAACTTAGAAAACTGTAAACATTAACAGAAACTGAGCAGCAGATTTAATAACACATTTACTAGATCAGAGTGAAAGGCTTAAATACCACAGTTGGAAGTGTTTAACTCCTTAGAGCAAGTGCCCTGGAAAATAAGTACTAAAACTTGAAAGTCTTTGCTAGCTTGAATTTTACTGGTAGAAATGGGGAACCAAAAATGAAGGAGAAGGAGAGGGGGATGGGCATAGTGCTCGGAGAGAGCTCTGGGTTAAAGCTGTGTTGTACATAATGCATGTCAAGATAACCTGAGGTTCACAAAGAAACCACTTTTGTTTTCATTTTCCAGTACATGAAGTTCGGGAGAGAACGAGTGCTCATCCCTTGAACTTTAGCTCTGTAACTTGGGGTCATCTGAACTGTTATGACACCAGAATCTGTGGCAGCAAATATTATTGCAGGGAGCTTAGTACTGTTCTCGTGGTGATCTGTGTTGTCTTTCTGTCGCATCTTTGTTCCAGGTTTTTAATGCATAATGCAGTGCTGACCCTGCGACTTGAGGTCTGAAATGCAACATCTACAAATGTGCAATTCTGAGCAAGAAGAAAACTGGAGGAAAGAGACTGTAACTGAAAATGTGCATACGGTGTAAATATTAGCCTCTGCAGTTGCTTTCTCGTAACAGAGTACGTCTCTGAGGTAGGCTGGAGTGACTGATACCCTGTCACTTCTTCAGCGTTACTGCTAAGGGTTACAATTTAAACTTTGTGGTTGCCCATTCCCACTTGTTAGTGTTCCTCTTTACATGTCTTATCAGTGTGAGTAGAGCCTGTACAGTATAGCAGTTTCTATATGGATATGATTGACTTTATGCATTTTGGGCACACATTGATTACTCGTTGAGGGCTGAAAGTGAGATGCTGCTTAGTTACCGAGGTGTTGCCATTACACTGCTCCAGATGCATTACTGAATGCATAGGGAGGTCAAGTAACATGCCTGTGGTCATGCGGTGAGTCAGCTTTAGGTTTGGAATGATCCAGCCTAATGTCTCTTCTTATTTAACAAGGTGTTTAGAGTTTTGTATCAGTTTAACCGCATAGTCTGTCTCTTGAATGCTCAGAAATTGATTAAAGTAGCAGAACAGTGTACAGGCTTCTGCCATATAGTGCCTTGTGACATTCAGTCTCCAAGAAGACAGCTTAAAGGCTGTTAGGACTCAGTCTGACATCTTTTTTACATTGGTCATGGGTTTGACATTATAGTGAGATTTCTTCAGTGTCCTGCACAGTATTTTTCTGCCCTGATGCTTCAGAATTTCCTGGAAATGAGCAGGAAGAGCCAGATCGTGATTGGATGTGTTGTTCTTGTTACGTTTCTGCTTTAATGTCTTATTTCATGGTGCTTGGTCTTATTTTAGATAAGACAGATTTCACTTGCATTCATCCAAAATGGTTAGAGACCAAGTGACTCACAGTAGCAGAACTGGGAATAACTAAAAGCCAGACTTTGTAATACCAGTTGTCAGTGTGATGATGCAGTTATTGCCATTTCAGTAATTTGTTTTTCCTTTGAACTATTACATTTCCATGATACCAGTTTGAGGTTGGCACTTTATGCTCCAGTAGTAGTCTCAGACTTTCTGAAGTAAAAAGAAGCAATTTAACATGGTAGCCCAGTACAGTTAAGATAGTGCTGTTCTCTTGTATTGTAGCTTTCTCACCAGCTGGTAATCTCCTGACTCAACTCTGTCTCCCAGTTCTAGGTCTCTGGGAATGCCAACTCTTGCTAGAGAGTTCTAAGTTGTCTAGCAAAGGAAAAGTTTTGGGGAAAAAAGTTGGAGAAGAGCAGGTCACAAAGGTCTCTATTAATTCCATGTGTTTGTGGTTAGAAATGCTGTGTAAGATAAGGGGGATTTAAAGGCTGTCTCCTAATAAAGTAAGTTGAATGAAATGCTCATAGCCTGAGACCTCATCGTGCATATTACAGTGTCTTGTAAGTGAAGTTGTCACTGTGGGACAAGAATGGGCTTGTGGTAGCAGTGTCCATGAGCTGACTTAATGATAAATACAGTCTGAATTGTCAATAGCTATGGCTGCATCTGAGCTGGTAATCCCTTTTGATCAGTACTTCTCAGAATCTGTGGGGGGCTATTATAAAAAAACCCAAGCATATTTATTTGTGTGTTATTTTTAGAAAGCCTTTAAAGTGAAGTTTAATTTTCAGTGGTTCAAGCTACTTTTACTAATAAACCATCTTAAAGGCAGTTCACAGACTTTGGGTCTGCTCATTGTGTATAAAGAAAATCCAGACACTGCTGAATACCATAAAAATAAGCTAGGGAAATTTAATGAGTATCTTGCCAGAGATTGAAGGCCTATAAAGTTATAGACCTCACCTCAGTGTGATGTTGGTTTGATTACAGACAATTGATCTATCTTTTTTGTCCTAAAAGGTCAAAATGGTTTTTCTACTTTTTAACACTTGTAGTGGATTTCACTCTTTGTATGGAACTCGTTAACTTACAGTAGTAATAAAACTGTGTGGAATGAACAGAATGGAGTTGGATTAATACTCTGGACTTCATACTTTTCTTTCTATCCTACCCTTTTATTTAAGGGTAAGAAAGGTTTTTTTAGTTTGCGTTTTGGTTTTTTTTCCCCCCCTCTTGTCAGTACCTGCATGGTACTGATGAAAACTGCCTTTTAATTTTCTTTTAGCTCTTTTTATATCTGGTAACTTGGTGTCCTCTTACATGGTATTGTTTAATTTCTGTAGGCTAATATATGCAAAGTATTCTTTATGTTGCGGGAGAGAAATGTCTGTTTCCTGGTCTGTCTGTTTCTCTCTTGAAGTAGAGGTCAAATTTCTGCACCTCTGCCAACTGGGAGTACGTACTGTAGGAAGTATCTGATAGTAAAACCCATGTTAGAGGCATTATTCGTAACACATGTAACTGGCTTTTGACCCAGTCTGTTCTGTTTTCTGAAATACCCAAGTAGCTTTTGTTCTTTTGTAGAGTCAGCCTGTGTTTACTTCATAACAGTTTTTCATCTGTTGTTTGTCAAAAGCTTGTCTCAATTAACCCTCTCCTACACTGTCCCTTTTCTATGTTCTTCTATAACAGACCATGCCACAGTTCCTCTAATTCTGCCAGTGTATGGCTGCCGTGTTCTACAAGAATTTAACTATTTTGTTGCATTAGTTTCTTAGGAAAGCTCAACTAAGGAGGAGAGCATTAGGATCTGTGAAGATACAGACTCAGAAATTAGCTGTCTTGAGTTAGCTGTGCTCTTCAGTACAGTTCAGTGGCAGGGGTGAGCTTTCTTCATGCAATCGTGCGCTCCCAGACTGGTTTGGGTTGGAAGGAACCTTAAAGCTCATCCAGTTCCAACCCCCTGCCACAGGCAGGGATGCCTTCCACTTGAGCATGTTGCTCCAAGCCCTGTCCAGCCTGGCCTTGAACACTGTCAAGGATGGGACAGACACAGCTTCTCTAGGCAACCTGTGACAGTGCCTCAGCACCCTCACATGCAAGGGAAGAGCTTCTGCCTAAGAGCTCATCTCAGTCTCCCCTGTGTCAGTTTAAAGCCATTCCCCCTTGTCCTGTCCCTACAGGCTCTTGTCCAAAGCCCCTCTTCAGCTTTCTTGTAGCCCCTTTAAGCACTGGGAGCTGCTCTAAGGTCTCCCTTTAAGGAGCCTTCTCTTCTCCAGACTGCCCCAGCCCAGCTCTCTCAGCCTGGCTCCAGAGCAGAGCTGCTGCAGCCCTTGCAGCATCTCTGTGGCCTCCTCTGGCCTCGCTCCAGCAGCTCCATGTCCCTCTTGTGCTGTTGCTCCAGAGCTGGGCCAGGACTGCGGGGGGGGTGTTCCCAGAGTGCAGAGAGGGGGAGAATCCCCTCCCTCAACCTGCTGCTCACACTGCTGGACACAGGGTGTTTTTGGGCTCTCAGTGCACATGTCAGGATTATGGGGAGCTCTTGTCAAACAATACTAAGTTGGCCTTAGAGCTGCTCTTGGTGAGAAGGTGGTGGGTAGTTTCCAGTGGAGCTGTACCTGTTGCCTACTGATTCCTTGTTAGGTCATGACAGACCAGTGTGACGAGTGCTTTCTTCTTCAGCAGTGCTTAGAATATGCAAAGACTGGTATCCATTGTTGGCAATCCAGTGGATACTGAAATCAATTGGCACATCTTATTATGGGTCAAAAAGGGTTCAAGGATTTAGTGTTAAGAGCAGTCCAATAGCAGCTGGTATCTCACTGCTACTAAATCTTCCATAATTTCAGTGCAGTGTGACTTTGCCTTTAGTGTATTGATATCAATTATTTTTCAGTAATATAGTTACTTAAAATTCATGTTGCAATATTTATACTATATTTTCATATATATATTTATCTATTTCTATACTGCTATCTTACTAATTAAAGGAAAAAAGAATAGTATTATGGCTTGCGGACGAGAAAATAACTTAAGGTCAGGGTTTGGTTGGCTTGCAGCTCCTTTGCAGCCTGTGGGCGTGTCACCCAGACTCTCTTCTTCAGTGGCCAGACGATAAAATGTGTATGTTATTGCCCTACACCAGAAAGATGCTGGCTTAAAGCAAAGACACAGTACTGGTGTTGAATTAAAGTATTTGAAGCTTTAAATTGCATGTGGGGTGTATTCATTTCCTGAGGCAAAGATGTGTAGAAAGGTCTGATCATAAAATCCTTAGAAACTGCAGTCACGTAGTATCTCTTAACTCATCATTGTTAAATGACTATCATAAATCCATGACACTTGTAGTTCAGTGACAAGAGTTCTTAGATTTCCGTAAGAGATGGGGAGTTGCTGTGTGTGGTACAGAAGTGCCACAAGGCAGCCTGGGTGGTTGTAGCATCGTTAGGGAGGCAGCGTTGTTACTGGGAAGGAGCGTTACACAGACCTTGACAAAACAGCTCTTATCTGCTGAGAGCGTCTCTCCTCCTGATGTCAAGGATTGCGCAGTTTTGGAGTGCTGCTTTGCTCTCCCTTGTTCATGGTCTGTTGCTGTTGTCTGTTGTGTAAGACACTCTCCTTACTGTCCTTCTGGACCCTGACTGATCTCATTCAGCCACAAACGCCATGATAAGGTGCACAGCTTTCCTCTGGGAAATTTAATTACAAAAGGACTTGATGGGTGCAAACTGGCCCAGCAGGTAGGCACTTCTACCTCTGCACATTTGCAATGGACTGCAGGATGGCCTTACAGCCTCCTGGAATGCTGCCTGTGTGTCCCATGGTGCTCATTCCTCCTTCAAAACTACCAAATAATGGCAAGAGCAATGTACCTTTGTGTCTGGCTTTGAGTTTTGTGGGAGACAGCTCAAGCCCTTCTCCAATGAATGCTGCAGTACTGTATCAAAGTTACGTTGCAGTTGTCCTGATGTGCCAGTTGGAGCTATTAGCAAATAAATTAGTAAATTAGCAAAATTTGATTGCTTTTGGGGTAATTCAGATAAATGTTCTTAATAGAATGAAAACCTATGCTCTGAAAATCAGGATTAATTTGTTACTGTTATGTTCAAGCAATTTAAAATGTGACTTTTCTTTGAGCATTACTTTATTGACTGTGGTAGAAAAATAGACAACATTTCTTGAGAAAAGGTCTATTTAGATAGAATGGCACAGAATATATTTCTTCTGAGTAACAGAAATTTGAAGGTAAAGTGAGAAAATGTTAACATCTTAGAGAAAGCTGATACATCCATATGATTGTCCTCACTAAGGTGATCTTCTGCAAGCTAGTCTATGACAGAGATAAAAGGAAATGGAGCATGGCTATCCTAGCATTGATTTCTGCCACCAGTTTTGTTGAAAGAATAATGAAAAATCTGGCAGTCACTTAAATTTTTAGAAACAGATAGTGATAAAAACGTACCTTCTCAAGTTTTTAGAGTAAAGAGCACTGTGGACTTTAGATCACTGCGGACTTGGGAAAAATGCTTTGACTGTGAGAAAAAAAATGAGTTTTAGGAGGACAAGTGCAGCCAAGCCTGTGTGCTTTTATCTGTATGATAATGAATTTATTTTTATGAGGGCTGTGGTGTTTTCATTCTTTTTGTGTGCGTGATTCTAGTGCAGCTGGTGAATCCTTCTAGAAGCCTTTGTGCAGGCTTGTGATATAACCCATAGCTGGTAGTTACCTTCCATTTGAAAGAGGATGAATATGTGCATGAAGCATTATGAAGCAAAAACCTGTATTTAAATGTTAAGTCTTGCATCTTATTTACAGTGAAAAGGACACTTGCAAAGGATGCTCTGCAAACTTTTTTCTTAACACATACATTTGTAATTCAGTCGTGGGTAATTTGTATATGCACCCTGTTGAGCATTCGACAGGAGCAGCCTATTTATATCCTTCATTTCTTTATGCAAAACCAGTTGAAACACAGCATTAGTTTAATCCTTTCTTTCGTTTCACACTGCAATGCTCTTACTGTGTGGCTTCTATTCTTTAGGATTGCTACCAGGCCTGATTTATGAATCATCTGATAAAGAGCCAGCTCCACTCCCAGAAATGTGCCTTAGGTAGAATTGTATGCCAGTGAGTCAGCTTTAGGGCATCATTTTCAAAGAACACTATATAAATTACACAGTATCCGCGTGGGGGAGGCTTAGTATTATGAAAAATCTGCTCTGGAGCATCATGTGCACACATCCACACAGAGCTAAGTCAGCTGTCTTTGGTCTGAATCGAGTGCTGGTCACACTCGTTTTAAGTGCATGGATATTTGTGATGCTTTTAAGAAAATAGAAAAGAATGTGTAGTATCTTGGGGAGGAAATGGGTAAGTCCAGAAGGCGTTGGTACGTCTATGTTTGTCTGGATACAGATTATTCTTTTACGATAAAGGTCTAATTATTTGGATTGATGAGTTTCTAGTTACTTAGGGATTGTGTGGTTGGGTGTATGTGTTGTTCATATTAGAATGTCTCTGTGAGTTTGCTGAATTAAGCATGTTGGCTTTTAATGGAAAGGAAGGCAGTTGTAGTGGGGACAAAGCATGATCAACATGCAGATGCACCTATAAAGGTTTCCAGTGGTGTTGGAAGTGGAGATAGTCATTCACATCTTCAGAGCTATGTGTCTCTCTGTCAGAAGAGGACATAACTTCCAAAAGGACAGCCTTCCAGTATCTGAAGGGGGCCTGCAAAGATGCTGGAGGGGGACTCTTCATCAGGGGCTGTAGGACTGATAGGGCAAGGGGTGATGGGTTCAAACTTAATCAGGGAGAGTTCAGGCTGGATATAAGGAGGAAGTTCTTCACTGTGAGGGTGGTGAGGTGCTGACACAGGGTGCCCAGGGGAGCTCTAGCTCCCTCATCCCCGGCAGTGCTCAAGGCCGGGCTGGACGGGGCTTGGAGGAACTTGGTCTAGTGGAAGGTGTCCCTGCCCATGGCAGGGGGTTGGAGCTGTATGATATTAAGATCCTTTCCAACCCAAACCATTCTGTGATTCTGTGATTACTTAGGTCTTTGCCAAAGGTTTCTCCTGTATTACGAAGTAGACTTGTGTGTTACGGCCAACTCTTCAGTACACAGGTCATGTGCTGCTTCAGTCCTTTCCCAATCCACCATGCTTAGACATGTAATCTGTCATATGCATGATTCAGAGTTTTTGATAAGCTTGTCTGAGTGTATTTTTTAAAAAAGTTGGCTGTTTTACATTATTTTATTAGAATCAGTTTTAAACATTTTTCATTACCTCTCACACCTCTTGATTTCTTAACATCTAACTACACCAAGTGCAAGGTCCTGCACCTGGGTCGAAGCAATCCCAGGCACAGCTACAGGCTGGGCAGAGAAGAGATTCAGAGCAGCCCTGTGAAGAAGGACTTGGGGGTGTTGGTCAATGAGAAAATGAACATGAGC